>APFE030058747.1:51960-107991 GCA_000404065.3 Pinus taeda
TGAGGATGAAGGGTTGCTGGGATCTTCAACATTTTTCTCAATGCTGCCATATCAGCATCCCTCAGCTTCAGAATCTCTTGTACTGCCTTGACATCTTTAGGATCATGTCCAAGCTCTATTATGATTTCCTCTAGAGCTTTGATTCTGTTGTCTTTTGCTTGAGAGGAAGCCCTTTCTAGCTCAAGCTGTGGAGTAGTGTTATTCAGGCTATTTTGTAGCCTATAGTTCACCAGGGTTTTGTCCGCCAAGGTGGCATACACCATCTCACCCATTTGTTTGTGCAATTCTATTTGATCCATTGGGTGGGTGTCTTTGGACAGGACCTCCAGGTTGGTCCTGATATAATCTGCAGCAGACTATGGTTGCTGCACTGCTGGGGTAAAATGGCTCATTATCATCTTTCCCTCATGTGCATCATATGCAGACATGAGTCTCTGCTGGTTTGTGGGAGCCATTTTCAATAGGTGATTATATAATTGCAGCCTTAAAGGTTCATTTCTGCTTTTGATGTCCTTAAATTGTTGCTTAATGCTTTTCTCACCTTCCCTCCTTTGACTTGAGGAGCTAACTTCTCCTCCTTTTGCCCTATCTTGCTCTTGTTGGAAGGAGCTGGCTGAGGCCTCCATGCTGGGCAGGCCTGTACCTGAGGTCTGCCCCATTGGCATTTCCTCTTCTGAGAAAGGATTTAGCCTTTGCCTCTTCTCCCCTTGAGTTGGTGAGGCGATAAGGGGAGTCTCTCTGTCCCTTTTTCTGTTTACATCCTCCCTTTGAGGGGTTTGGAGGACAGAAGATTCAATCCTTGAATCTTGCCTCGGAGGTGCCATTTGTGTGGGCTGCTGCTGTGTGGCCATTGGGGTCTCTGCTGTCTATTCCCCCTGCCCTGGCTGCTCCTTTTGTTGTTGTACTTGTTGGGGTGGCTGAACTTGTCCCTGCTGTACCTGTTCCTGTTCCATCTCCTTCTCCTTGCCTTTGCTCTGAGCTAGGTTTGTAGTTTGGACTGCCTGTTGATGTGTTGTAGAGGATGAGGCAGCTGCTCCTGCTTGAGGCCTTGGTAGAGAGAAAACCTGTGAAGGAAGTTCCAAGTCAGCCAATTTCAGAAGATGTCTTCTAGCTCTCTCATTCAGTTCTTCTTGTGTTACCGGCTCCTCCAGTGTGCCCCTTTTCCATTTTGGTTGGTTGGCAAATTTTTCGATGTGGGGCAAACTTACATGGTCATAACTAGAGAGCTTGTATTTGAGCCTTTTGAATGATATGGAGTGATTTGGGTCATAGGGTTTCCAGAGGAAGTTGGTCTTCAGGCCAAGGCCTTCTAGCTTTCTATCAGCTTCTTTCCAGCCTTCCCTTTTGTTCAAAACAATGTGGCCCAATTGATTTCTCACTTTCAGCTGTGCCTTCTTGCCCTTGCCTGCAAAGTGTACCATATCAGCATTCCCAAATTGCTTGAAGTACTCAAGGGAAAATAGTCTCATGGGCACATACTTGGGCAATCTGTATGGGGGTAACTCACACCCATATATTTTGATTACGGTGTAGTTTTGGTAAAAGTACCAATCCCCAATGCTGTACACTTTGGATAACTGCAGGATCCTCTGCATCTCATCAGTCAGTCTTGGAGGAGGCGAACTTAGAAATAAAGACATGGCTGGGTGAATGAAGAGATCTATAAATTCATAGTAGGTGTACGGAGAGTAGGTTCTGCAATGAAACACTGAGGTCCAGTAAACTACTGACCTTGGGTTGCCTTGTGCATTTGTTCTCTTGACAATGAAGGAGAACTTCTCATGCTGATAATATAGAATCAGGTGGTAAATGTAGGAGGTGTATCTGAACACCTTCTCTCTGGACAGGTTCAAAAACTGCTCATGCATCTTATCTGATATGTATGTGGCATAATCATAACAGATTGGCGTTTTGCCAGGGGAAAACATAGTCATCATCACCAAAACAGTTTCATCAATGAATTCAACTGATTTGTACCCCAAGATGGAACTGATCATATCTACAAGATCTATACCCAGTTGATTGAGGTATCCATCAAAAATAGGAGGGTACAACACAGTGTCTGAGTTTTTAATAAACAATTGGTTGAGCTTTATGATTTGTGCATCTGTTAGCATCTTAGCTCCTTGGTTTATCAAATCCAATAGAGACAAGGGGACCAATTTCTTCTGAGTCTTGAACTGAAGCATCTCTCTAATGGCCTCAGGGGTCATGTAGAAAACAACTGAGCCTGAAGGGTCAAGCACAGCTCTTTGAATGGGGTCATAGCAGACAGCACACAGATGAATCAGGTCAGGGAATTGGTTGACCTGAGGGAGCCTGAAAATTGGGAGGAAGGAGTCCCAAATGCCTAATATGTCTGTCCCATCCACATGTTTGGCCTTAAGCTCATTCAGTAGGTGGAGGTGGAACTTGCTGTGTGATGAGGAGTCCTCTGAGATTTGGTAGTCCAAGTCTGCCAAATCTTGCCACTCCAGCTCTCTCTGAGGGGCATTCAAAGGGGCAACATTGAAGGCCACAGGTGCAACTGGAGTCTCCATGACTACTTGGATTCTGTTTTCTGTATGGGCTTCTGTTTCTTCGACTGAAAAATAGGAAAGAACGCTGTCTGAGTGAAGAGGTAATTGAGAAATGAAGGGTAACAGGGTGAGTTTACAACAATTGAAATACTTTTTCAGTCTCTTAAGAAGGTAAATCTTTGTCTTTAACAGACCTTCCTCAGCAATTGAATGTGGGTTCCGGGTTTCAGTTCACGACTGCGCGAACGAAAATGCAGGTTTTTCACTGAAATTTTAGTCCAAATAGGCTCGGCTAATGAATTTCGACCGTTAACTTTTCAAGTGGGAGCTGGGTGCAGGTAATTTTCTGGTGAATTTATGCGTTTTTTGTGCTTTAAGTGAGTTTTTTGCTATTACAGAGAAAAACCAGGCTTAGAGAAGACTTGCATGGAGAAATACCTGGTGAATCGATGGGCTGGGTCACCAATGCAGGTGGGTAGGCGCGCAGAAGGTCTCCTGGTCGATTCTGAGCAAGTTGGTGAAATTGGTCGTAAATTGCATGCAGAGAGCGCAACAATAGTTTTTCGCAAAAGTGGAAAAAATAACGCGAAAATTGACAAAATATGGCTTTTTGGGTTATTCGCGCCCTTTTTAGCTGACGTAAGCATGACGTCATCAGGTGGGTCAAGGTCGGATGACGTCATCAGGTGACGTGGCGGCCTATGACTGGTCCACGGGGGTAGTGAGGTGGCATACAGGTGGAGCAATGGTGGACGGGGCGCGCGGTCGTGGCGATGACGTAGGCAGTTAGGCGACGCTGACGTTGGCAGATAGGTGGCGCAATATCGGGCAGCCTATGCTACGGAAAGGAATCTGTCAGAGGGGGCTCTGATGCGATTTGGAGGCGACGCGTGGACCCGGCCTGATGTCAGCGTCTGACAGATATCGGACGATATCGTCTGGACATCGAGGCCGGCCCGATATCAGCGTCAACCGTCGGATGGAAAGAGGTTGATCGGACGGTCGTCGGGCCAGTGATGTGCACAGAGGATACGGCATCGAGCGGGGATTAAAAAATGATTTTTTGATGGGATTCATGCTCGGGCAGGACTTTGGAAATATTTGCGTATTGCACGATTTTCCAATGTATTTTCATAAAGGTGCGCATATCACAAAAGTTAGGACGAAATGGGTTTTTTATGAAATTTCATATAAAAGCGCATATGCCTCGGAACTTTGGATAAATGGGTTTTTTCGTATATAAAGCTCACAAAGGCCTCCAAACTTAGGATAAGGCAAACAAAAATGGGTTTTCAGGGTATTTTTGCCTTTTGGGTGGGTTAGAAGGGTGCAAAGGGTTTTTCCAAGGTTTCTTTAGGCAAAGTGAAGGATTGAATGGGCAAATGAGTTCTGGGGGAGACAAGAGGATAGGGCTGGGTTCTCAAACTAACCAAATGTCAATTTGATTCCCTAGTGGTGAAACATATGGCTATAATGCCAAGGGAGGGGGTTATTTATAGAATGCTTAGGATTTACACACCTTGGTGTTATAATAGTAGGGAAAGGGTAACATAGGGAGTTATATAAAAAGTTAGAAGTTAATATGGAGGGAGAAGGTGAATGAGGAGTGATATTACTAAATTTTCTTGAAAACAACTTAGTTTAAAAAGTAGATCAAAATGAAAAGAACTTTGCATAAGAAATGTGGCTTCTAAAGGCAATAAGGACCAACATAAAACCTTGAATTCTTTCATAATCACAACTGGTGAAGGGATGTTAGTAATGAGTGATAAATAAAGGGAAAAGAGAAGTTAGACATGCTTCCTTATGTTGTTTTCCTTGTATTTGATTAGCAAAGTTCAGCTTGGTAGGAACACCACTTCTGCAACCCCATCTACCTACCCAACTACTTTCCTAGCATTTTTTTGTTTCTTCTTGGAGGGTGCACTTGGACTTGCAGACCCTTTTATGTGCCTTTTCTTTTCCATTGGCTTTTTCCTTTGATTTCCTATCTAGCACTACCCTTATTTCTTCCAAGGCCCCAGATTAAGCGGTTGGGAACCTTAGTTTCTCTGCCTAGCTACTGATCTGCCAAGATTAAACAGTTTGGACAGATTTTTTTTCTCTAGCCTACAATCAAAAATTGAAACATGGCATGATCCAGATTAGACTGTTGGACCATCCATCAGAATTTAAAAGAGATGAAGGCATGTACACACCTTGCCTTTCCTTGAAAATATGGGATCTTTGTACCAGCAAAGCAGAGCATATTTGGCATTTGAATTTTCCAATCATGAAATATGAAACCTATTGGTATAGGTATCCAACAGACATAATGCAGTCTCTACATCCCCAACACTATACAAGTGATCTGTTAGTTAATTCTACTTTAGTTCTACCTGATTTCTCATTCATCTTGGTTTCACCTAGTAATTTAAATATGGGATGATTTCCATTCATATTTCGGTTAGTTTGACCTCTATACAATCCTTTGTTTCCTTTGCCCTTATTTCTCTTGTATCTGGAAGCAAATTTAATTACTTTTTTGTCGACCCGTCTCTTTCCCATATCTCCCTTTGGTTTGTTTCGCTAGTAGCATATCTGTGCCTTACGTATAACTTCGTCCATGGTTTTTGGGTTATCAAAATCTAGTCATTCTTTCATGAAGAATGGGACACCACTAATAAACCAATGCACCTTTGCTCTTTCTTCGTGTATGTAAGGGACATACCAAAGTAATAATGTAAATTTTGTTATGAACTCATCCATGGACAATTGGCCTAGTCACAGATCATGAAACTCCTTTTCCTTTTCGCCATAAAATCTTTCAGTCAAATATTTTTCTTTAAAATATCTTTGAAATTTTTCTGAGGTTATGCTTTGTTCATTTACTCCACGAACTGTTTTTACTCCCTCCCACCATAGGGTGGCTTTCCCTTGTAGTTGGATGATGGTCAAACAAGCCTTTAAATTATGGTCATATTCATACAGCTGGAAATACTTGTTCATATTGATGAGCAAGACTTCCACTGCCTCTTCCTGTTCACCATCAAATAGGGGAGGCTTTATTTTTTGAAACTCCCCATGAAGTTCCATTTTCTGTCTTTTTTGTCTCTTGTGTCCTAACACATTATCTGATTGTTCTTCATGATTCTCTTTGCCCCTTCTATTTCTACATTCTCAATTTGAAATTCTTATTTCCTTGTCATATTTTCGTGTTCAGGGCTAGGGACTAGTGGCCAATGCTTATGTCTATCGAATAGACTCTTCATAATATTTTCCTGCTCTTGCCCCAGCCTTTCGTTATCTGCCCATAGTCGGGCCATCTCATTCTTCAGTTCTTGTATAGTTTCCATGATAACAGTATTGGTATTATGCGGCCCATCTCCAACTGCACCCATACCTCAGGATTTCCATCCTGAAATGATGTTGGCCCTGTTCCCATTACGGACCTGTGTGGTGGATTTCCAGTTCTCCTCATGCTGACTGCTTCCCTACTTCCTCTATGCACATCACCGAAGTTGTTATTTTCTTATACTCCAGAGGTCTCAGTTTTACAACCTGAGAACTCTGATACCATATGTCACACATCCACATGTTAAAATAATCATAATTAAAAAAAATTAAATGATTTACCATATATTAAAATTAGATTGTCTACTATTAAGTTATTATGATTGTGACAAAAATGTAACTTTTGACAGTTGTTATTACTTTATTATTATTACATGATCCTTTACTTTTCAGTTCAAACCATAATTTATGCATATATTCTACGACTAATGATTAAGGAAATTTAACCCTCGATGGGTTTTGTTAATCGAGCCAACAGACCCACTTACCATTCTAGAAATATGCTCTATTATTACATTAACTAAACAGGACTAAGCTCGGACTTACAATTTAATACAGGTCTTTAATATAATACGACCACTAAGCCAACATTAATGCATCCCACTCGGGCTTCTTAATGTTATTAATGCTCCGGCTATTTATCAACATAGGTGGAGATAATGTTAATCTGGAGACTTCGTTGTTGTACAGCTCCGTCATCATCCTCAGGATCGAATCCTTATCGACGGTCTATTGCTGTAGCTTGGATCAGATGGTGGAGGTGAACCTTGGAGTTCTATGCCTCTAGCGTATTGTCATTGCCCATTCATTGTTCTTCTCCGGGGAATGAATGCAGACTGCTCTGTGAAGGAACTTTACCATGCACAGGTACCCCCAGGTCTATCGTTCGCTGCTAAGGTCTGCTTGTACTCCATATTTGTTCTACGTCATCATAACATGCCTCCTGATCGTTTGTGGCTTCCCTGTTAGACTTATTGGGATTTCGGTTTCAGCATTCTGCAGAGAGGGTTTCTACAAGCGTCTGCAATCAGGTAAGTTCTTGTTTGATAATTCCCTTCGTTCGCCTTTTATTCACTGTTGTTTAAATATGCAAGCCTTTTAATTATGGGTATTCCTCCCGGTTGGGATATATGGTTTCGCAAGTGTTAAAGGTTTGAGCGAAGAGCTAGAGGAAGGCCTTGTTTGGTCCTCTGAGCATGGTAATGGCGGAACTAGCCCACCACCGAGGACTTTAATCTTATCTACTATTCTCTATTAATGGTTTTTCTTGACTGAGAGTCCCAGAGGAAGACTTCGTTTTCAAATTGTTTAACTTATCAATTTTAAATTTTAAATTTTTCTTTACTGTCGAGAATTATGTCTGGCCCTACGGGCGGTATGTTTTTTATATAGTTTCAAGGGTTACGCATTTCGAAGAACCGATCCAACTTTGTTGTTTTCATGGGTTTTGAGTAGCCTCGTGCTACTGTGACGATTAATCTTGTATGGACAGATTTGGATGCTATAATACTCTTATTTTTTTAACAGTTTCGGGGCACTATAAAGTTTACTATAGTCACTTTTCATTTTTGCTAGGAGGAAGAGTAGCTCTACTTATCCGTGTTTCTAGTTAAGACTGTAATCATTCTATTTGACTATGGTTTATTAAATGATATGGTAATTTATCTAAATCTGACCCGCGAGGATAGAGTTTTGATTATGTAAGAATTCAAAGAGGAATTATGGTGTTTTATGTATCACAGTCTATGCATTCTTGGGTTAAATTTCATCCTGCTGTGTTTAGATTTTTCAATAATCTTAATAGTTTCATGATTCCTAAATTTGCTTTCTTGTTCTTGTATATATTAATAATGTTAAATGGTCATGTATACATATATGATTGACTTCCTTCTTACCTTGGTTCAGGGTTTTGCCTTCCTATAGCAGTGATTTGGCATATAGGGTTTTGTATGATGAAGCATACACGGTGTGAAAGCCTTGACAAATTTTTTGCTTCTGGACTTTTTATTCTATTTTCATGATTTATATGTATATCTAGGTTATGTCAATTTTGTCATTTTTCCACTTTAATTTAATTGTATTATGTATTAGGTACAAATGAAATAATCTACCTCTTATCTAGATATATGAAACATTTACTTACGGACTCCTTATACAATTTTCTCAAATTAACCATTCCATTCTTATTATCTATTAGAAAATTTCAAGCATAGATTTGTATAGAGGTATATATCAGATCTTTACTATTACGAGAATTTTCACTTATTTGGGTCACACTGTCTTCTAGGTTTTGGGTCTGCAACCGGACCTACTCGCTACTTTGCCTCCCAACCTTGAGACTACTATATCAGTTAGTCTCCCCCCGAGTTGTTCCTGAATACAGGAACCTTCTTTCTTTTTAGTATGAGAACTCAACTATCTTATCCAAACCAGATGTAGCCACAAAAAATTGTCTGACATATCAGCACATATTTTTTTCCTTTCCTTGTCTTGCTTACTTTTTCCTAATTTCAGATACCCCTATCCATCCCTATCCTCTTGATCTTTCTTGAATAAATCCTCAAGAAATCAGTTAGGATAGGTAACTGTCAATCCTACCTACTTAGCAAGTAAAACAATATTTACAGGTAACTGTTATTTCACTTTTCAAAATTAATTTCAAGAATTAGTTTTTATAGCTTGAAATAATAAATAGTTTGTTTGGTCTGCAGTAATTTAAATATTTACATTGTCTAGGAATATAAAAAAACCCAAACAACATTTTATCCCAGTGTGTGGATACAAGGTAATATGATATAGATCTAAGATGAGAAAACATCCATAATTAACTCCATAGCATGATAAAAAAAGAAGGACTAGTCCACAAAATAAGCACTACCAAATCCGACATAAAAACAAGAAACAATAATACGGAACTAGCAATGAAATTTATTCCCGAATTGAAACAAGTGAATGATTGAGAAAATCCCTGAAAGACTTATGGACAAATTTAAACCATGAAAAATGATATTATGTTAAATTTTATTAATATATTTTCACGTTTGATTGACTAATATATTAGATATAATTAATTTATACGTTTTTATATTTTAGTTATTAAATCAATTTTATAAATATTAATTATATTAAATTTCATATAAAAATGAAATATAAAATAATCATGAAATTAAATAAATTTTTACATTCTTTTTTATATTAAATACATTTTTAACCTTGTAAATTTAAAAGATTTAAATAATAATTTTAAAATTAAAATTAAAATCAAACCTTAATAATTTATAATTTAAATTAATATTTAAAATTAAATAAGATGAAACTTTTATAATTTATAAAATAAATTTAATTTTTAAAATTAAAATTAAAGTTTATAATTTATAAAATAGCATTATTATGTATAATATCTGAAATCATTATTATAATATAAAAAGTTTCAGGATAAATTTCATTTCTTTTTAATTTAAGTTTTCATATAATAAAATTTCATTTCTTTTAATTTAATTTTTAATATAATAAAAATTTATTTAATACATTTTTATTTATTAAATTATAATTATTATGGTAATTTTTTATTTACACGGTTTAAATATAAAAATAACATTATAAGAATATTAAGTTTATTGTTTTAATTAGAATTATTTTTTATATATTAAAATATTAGTCAATTTATTGGATATTAAATAAGTTAATTTTTAATACAAATTAAGTAATTATAACTAAATTAACCTTAGCCAAGTTATACATAAGCATTTTTGGGAAAGATTGAAAATAGTTTGAAAGCCACATAAAAAGGTTAGGGGTTATTATTTAACTCTAGACCATCTTGTTACAGTTGTGGATGAGTGTTGTAATAATAAAATCAATCTTCTTCATTGTTCCATTGAATTAAAAAAGAATTTTAACATAGTGGCCAAGATTAATGTTTAGAATAGGTTATAAGAGCTAAAAGTTCTTTAGTTGAGAATTGTTGCAGTGAGGATATATGGTTGTCATTGCCAAGTTTCAGAACACTAAGGGATGGTTGGAAGAAATTAACTATAATATAGGAGTCACATAAATTGTTCCCTATTCCCTACCCCCTCTTGTATATACATTGATAAGCTAGAATATTGGTTAGAAGATGTTGGTTGACATGACCCAACACGCATTGGTATAGTAATCTTCCTTCTTTATGCCAATGACATTGTTCTTTTGGCAAGGAATCCCTATGACCTCTAAGGAACTATCTAAGAATCCTCAAGGACTTCTCCTATAGTATGGATATGATTATGAGCACTTAAAAAACAAAAGTTATGATGATGAGTTCTAGAAAGATTGCTTATGACACTTTTGTATATGACAACAATAGTTTGGAGTAAGTGATTACATAGAAATATGTTGGAATTGATACATCACAAGCTCAGTGAAACTATAATGCTAAGAAAATGATAAATGAAGGGTCGAAATCTTATTGTGGGCTTGAAAAAATGTAAATTAATTGATCTTTCATTGAATCTGAAGAAAGAAAAAAAATGTTACTTTCATTGAATCATAAGAAAGAAAAAAAATATTTCATACTTTTGTCACTCTTGTTATCTTATATTGATGCAAAGTTTGGGGATGTAACATTTCTAGAAAATCCTATAGAAAGATAGAGTAGATCTAGAATAACATTATAACTTATAATCTTGATATTAAAGGAAATATACTATATCATATCCTTCTTAAAAAGCTGAGCACTTCCTTCATTGGATGCATGACCATGGTTAAGTACTTAATGACAAGAAGAAGATAAACAACAAGGATGACAATATGCTCCAAAAATTGCTTCTATTCTAATGGAAATCACTAGGAACTTAAGATAGGATGGCATCAAGATGCTAAGTCTTGGCTAAATCATTGGGGAATACAATAAGATGTCATTTTGTAGGATAGTGGTGACATTAAAAAGATTACTATATATAAATTGAAAGAGAATATGTGATGTGATAAAGAATTAGAAAATAAAAGGATGCTAATTTATTACAAGGAGGTCCCCACAAGGTGTAGAATAGTAAGTGATGAAGGGTATCATTGACGCATTCCTTATGTGAAGGTCACTGGTTCAAAAATCCCCTTGATGTAACACACACACACACATATATAAGGAGGTGGTCAATCCTAGTCTAGAAGATCAAAAGTATCTCTTTGTTCTAACTAGCACAAAGAAGAAAATAATAATTGTTAAAATGTGAACCAACTTCCACATGCTAGGCATTGGACAATTCCCAGAACACTTTGCAATGCAAGAATGTGTCGTCTCTGTGACACTAAGAGGGTTGAATAATTAAGACACTTTCTCCTAAAGTGCCTTGTGTATAGCCTAATTAAATCTCAATTTCAAGATATTTGTTCCTAACCTCCCAAATCACCATAATTATGATGATCTTAGAGAACTTCACTTAGTATTTTTTTATGCAAGAAATAAAGTTAAAAAAAAGTATAACCAACCTCTTACCTTCTTTAAAATCCAACAAATCAACTTTGATTTCATAAAAATTAATTATCATCAATATCATTTATAAAAAAAAATTAAATAATTATAATTTTAATCTCATTAATTTTATTTTTTTAATTTTAGAATAGTATTTATTTAATACAAGTTACAAACATTTAAAATAATGTACTTGAAAGTAATGTACCTATAAATTAATATTACTTGATAGTAATGTATCTATAAAGATAGAATTGAATAGTGTAATAATTTCATATATAATATATGAAAATACTTATAATATCTTTGTTGTGTGTTATGATATGATGCGTTATTTCCAAATTGATATATAAAAAAAAATACTTTTGTTTTATATATATATATATCTATATATAATACAAAAATAGTGACATTGTCATTACTTGGCTCTTGTTTAATTTATATTTTTTAATTAATGAAAATTATTAATATTTAATGGATAAATTAGAATGTAGTGATATTCATTACATTATTATTTTATAAACGTGTAGTTTAATTTTAATACATGAAACGACTCTTTTCCAAACATTTTTCAGGTTTAAGGTATTAACCGTAGTGGAGTATATGGTGTGTGTGTATATATATAATATATATATAATATATATAATATAATATATAAATATATAGCTTGAAAACAGAGAGTTACATTCCAATTATTTGAACTCTGGCTTGGTAAGCCACCAGTAAGGCCTAATTAGAAACAAAACTTCGGCGCTTTAAAAAATGCATTGTACCCCATAGTTTCTAAAACCAAAATGTTTATGCTTGTTAAAAGGCCTCGTGAACTATTTTTAAATTGAAGATTACAAAATTGAGACATAGAAAGTAAAAACCAAAGGGACTAATGGACAATTATGTGGAGTTATATTAGTTAATGGTTTCCAAGGGGATGGGCTCTTTGTTACTACCTAGGGAGAAACCTAGTTCAAGAGGGATGCCCATGTGTTTTTTAATACCAACCAACCTATGATCCATAGCTACAATCTGCCACTACATGTGGCCCAGAGATAGGAGAGTCTCTTCCCTACTCTTATTTATGTTCAACAAGACTCTTCCAAGTAGGAAATTAAGATGACAATAAATATCCACCGTGTACATGTATTTATTATAACACCCTCTAATATGTCATGCATTAGGAACCCAATCCACTACTTTTGCTAGTATTTCAATGTTCGTGAGGGTGTGTCTCTCGTCATCCAATTCTCGCTTTTCCTTAGTAATTTCCTCTTGGACTAGCTAAGGAGTAAGTTGTCTTAACCAAGCCACAAAACTTTTAGCTCTCAATTGTGCTCAAGTGCACCCCATTTCGTAATAATATGCGTCTTTGTGACACACTCAGCCTCTTTACCATGGCATGTTGACCCTATATATATATATATAGCAAGAGAGAGAGAGAGAGAGAGAGAGAGAGACGACTTATAATATCTTTGTTGTTTGTTATGATATGATGTGTTCCTTCCGAAATTGATATACAAAAACAAGATGCTTTTGTTCTTTTGTATAGATATATTTTTTGCATGTGCACTACATGAAGAAAATACAAAAGTAGTGACATTGCCACCATGTGGCTCTTGTTTAATTTATATTTTTTTAATTAATGAAAAAATTGTTATAATTTAATGGTTAAATTAGATGTAGGGATACTCATTATTAGTTATTATTTACAAACTTGTAGTTTAATTAATACATGAAATGGTCTTTTTCCAAAAAAAAATTCAGGTTTAAGGTATTTCTTGAAAACAAAGAGTTACATTCCAATTCTTTGAACTCTAGCCTGGTCAGCCACTAGTAAGGCCTAACTAGAAACAAAACTTTAGTGTTTTCAAAAATGTAGTGTACCCCATAGTTTCTAAAACCAAAATGATTATGCTAGTTAGAAGAGCTCTTGAACCATTTTTAAATTAAAGATTACAAAATTGAAACATAGAAAGTAAAAAACAAAGAGACTAATGGAAAATTAATTGGATTTATATTAGTCAGTGGTTTCAATGGCGATGGGCTCCTTGTTACTACATGGGGAGAAACCTGATTTAGGAGGGATGCCCATGTGTTTCTTAATACTAACCAACTTGCAATCCATAGCTACAATTTTCCACTACATGTGGCCCAAAGATAGGAGAATGTCTTCCCTACTCTCGTATATGTCCAGCAAGACTTTGCCAAGTAGGAAATTGAGATGCCAACAAATATCCACCATGTACATGTATTTATTATAACACCCTTCGTATGTCCTACATCAGGAATCCAATCCACTACTTCGTTAGTATTTCAATTTTCATGAGGGTGTATCTCTCGTAATCCAATTCTCTCTTTGCCTTAACAATTTCCTCTTGGATGGATACAGACTAAGTTCACTTAACCGAGCCATAAAATATTTAGTTCTCAATTGTGCAGTATGTTGCCTTTTGATGCACTCAGACTCTCTAGCATGGCATGTTGACCATCTTGAAAGTGATTCGAGCCCAATTGCAGACAGAGTTTGCCGATAGCTTGAAGTTGATCTCTAAGAAAATTTTGAACCTTTAGGTAATACATCCACTAAGGAGAGCCTCTTCTGCCAAAGGAAGCTAAGAAATCTTGGCTTGGAACAATACGCTAGTGACCTCATAAAGGTGGGGAGACCCACTCTCAAAAGATAACCTATTTCCTTCATCCTTACCTAGAATAATAAATAACACCAAACCTATAATAGTGGGAAATTTAAAAACTTTATTGTTGGGAGTGGAATTGAACCTGAGTAGCCCGCCTTTGAAACCATCTATAGGTGGTATGCCTAGTAAGATGTATATTTCTTGGAAGAACCATGTCTAGCTAAATGATTTTTTATCTGAGCCTAACCAAGGCACAAGAATGTCTCGTAAAGGTCTCTGAAGGATATTGGTGGCCAAGGGGGCATGTGAAACAATATCTTCTTGCTTGCTTTTCATTTATGACCCCATTAGGAAGACAAATGACAAAACTAGAGTCCATAATAGAATAATTTTTCATAATATTGGATAGGCAGTATCACTTTCCATGTTAAAAGAATAAATAGAAAACTCTTATGACAGCTCACCCCTTCCCCATGCTAATGCATTATGGCTTGATTATGGGTAGAGAACCTCTATAGAAATAATGCGAGTTAAATCCTCTAAGTTGAGAGTTGAGACATCTCCACGCCACATGAAATCAGTTGAATGAAAACTTAGTGAGCCAAGGTTGAGTGGCAAGCTCATTGGGTGAGAAAAATATCCTTATGGGATTTGATACCTTCTCTAACTATATGAAATTATATTAATTAACATTTATAGAGCCTCAATGGATATGTTTTGCACATTGCTGAGAGGTGGTTTGAGAGGCTCCCCCATGCCCCTTGCATGCATTAACCTAAACCATTATGGGGGTGTGCTGCCACATCCCACTAGTATGTGGCTTGGTGGGACGATGACAACACCCATCCCCCCAACCATCGTGACTCAAGAACCCCATCTAGAGAGAACGTTAAGTTTATATTGAGTTTAATTATGTTTGTCTATTCATTAGTTTCAACATAATTAATTTTATCAATTTTTATCATATAACAAGTAGAAATTACACATTTTAAAATATAGGCTAATATAGAATATAAAAATAAAAACAAAGTGTTAAATTTTGGTATTAAATTTTGGTATGAGTATTATATATATGTTCTTACTTACTTAAATATATATTTCACTCTTTATGTTCTTCTAGTTTGCATTTTACATATTTTCATTCTTTCTCTCTATTTAGTTAATTCATTTTATAATATTTTGTATTCTTTTATCTTCCTATTTTTAATTTTTCACTGTTTTATATTATTACCTTTCCTACTTTTATTATTTTATATTATTCTTTATCTTTATTAAATTTCATCTTGATTGATATAATTGAGATAGGAGGATTCACTTTTCTTTACCTAAACTTGTATTGATTGTAAATTTAAAACTTTTGTCTATTAAATTTGATTTTAATTATGATAGGAGGATTTATTTTTCATTACCTAAATTTATATTAATTGTAAATTTAGATAGATGAAACAAACTCAATAAATATTTATAATTGGATAGTCGAAATCTACACTGAATTGAAGACATTTTTTTCATCGTTATATAATTTTACTTATAAGATAATCTATTAGTTTACTTCCATATTTAAAATACTACATAACATCACTAACAATAGTGTGTTTTTTAATCTAAGGAAATAAATAACTCACCAGAATTCTCTAAACAGGATCTAAGTTCAAAGCCTACTATCACCACTAATTATAACAACACCAATTTTGGAATTATGTAATCATATTTTGTTTATACGAATGTTACCATAATAATAAAACAAAATAATAATTAAAAATAATCCTCAGAAAATTTAACTCATCGAATTCTCTAAACAAGATCCAAGCTCAAAAACAACTACCACCATTATTTATAACAACACTAAATTTGGAATTATGTAATCATATGTTGTTTATATGAATGTTACCATAATAATTAAAAAATCAATCAACTCAAACTACCTAACTTTGCCAAAATTGATCACACATATCGTACATTACTCCATGAAAATGATGCATAATCTTGCACCACAAGTTTGGCCAATATATGGTGGAATTAATCAAAGCAAGTGTAGAGCAAAAAAGAGCACCATACATTGAAATTCAGTTCAATAGCCAAAGTTGTTTTTCTTGTAAGCTCCCTTTATGGCTATTAACGGCTCTTCAATTACTGCTGATAATTTGGAAACAACTGCTGTTATTTCCTTCATTCACTGAAACCAACTGTAGACATTTTTTTAACTTACGGAAATCAACTGCAATTAAATTAATTTCTTGTTGGGAGCTCCTGGAGTGCTCCATTACTCCTTCTGCAGTTCTCTACCATGATCTGTGGAACACTTGACACATAGCCAACAGAAGCTTGATGGAAGCTTGGCTATAAATACTTTTGTTTGGTCCCCAAGCTCACTAACTCAATCCCCTTCAGTCTTACACCATCAATTTAGAGTGAGTAGAGCTTGGAAATGCCACACAGATAAGCGGTAAATTTAATTTGGATGCCATCACATAATTATAAATTAGATGAGGTTGTGATCGAGCCTTGAGACGCGCGCGTACTAGTTTCAATCATTTGTTAGTAACTGAGACAGAGAACTTTTGAGCTGAGAAACAGATCTAAGGGTTAATGAGCAAAGGTTGAAGGTGTACCTAGTGCGAAAATAGGAGGGAGAAACAGTGACAGATTGAGAGCAAGCATAAATGACTAGAGGTATGATTTAGTGGGCATTAAAGTTTTCGATTCTTTTTAAGTGTTTATTCCGCATTAGAGAATCATTGGTATGCCAACATTTCTATTGCAATCTCCTAATTTTGTTGAACATCTTGGGGCCAATATTCTCATTTTTTCGTGATGGTCTCAAGTGTCAGTCTCCAACATTGGCCTCTGTACTTGACCAACTAAGCATAATCTTTTTGTAATTTAAGAGTATTGCAAAGCCTACCTAGCTTTCCATCTACAGAATGATCCCTGCCCACTGAATGCCTGCATTCATCAACATTAAGTCTTTCATCTTCCATAATTTTTTAAACAAACTCCGGGAAAACTCTTATCTGAAGTCCTCCATCAATGCTGCTTTTCTGTATTTCAAATGGCTAGCAGAAAACAGAAGCATGTTCGATACTATGAAGTAGAGCTGATAGGTGAGTGGTGGAAGTAGGGGGAGCTTTTGGTGGCCGCGACAATGATACTAAGGAAGCCAACAATAGGAGAGATAAGGGAGACTGGAAGAAGAGTTGGGGTAAAAGGAATTACATGTTTCCCACTTTCAGTTTGTCATTTGGAGAAAGAGAGGGTGTCTTCTGGCCAGTGTAGAATGAATCAGAGTGACAGATTAAATGTTGAGGGAATTCCTGCACGATTTGGGCGGCGTTGAGGGGTCTATTAAGGATCTGCATGTTTCCATCAGTGTTAACTAGGTGGATATTTTCCTTGTTATTACCCATGATCGGCGAAGATGTATGGTTCCCCATAGTTTATTTGGTTTGTTAAAAACTGCAAAGCAAAGAAAAAAGTATAAATATAAAGAAGGAACACATAAATGGCATGTTATATAAACTGCAACACTAGAAAATATGGAATACAAAAGAGAGATGTGATGAAGGAACAGAGTGGACTAGGTCAACCAATGAACCATTCTAACTCTTTACGGTGACCATCCAGAACATTGGAAATCCCATAAGCAATCTCACGTTAGTGTGCAAATTGTAATTTGTAGAGGATGAGGGAGAGTTCTTAAAATATCAGAGATCCCTTCAATAATCTGACGTCAATGTGAAAATTACAGCTTTTGGAGGATGAGGGACCCGCTTTTACCCTTCCTATTTATTATTGCAGCAGAGGGCCTTGGCAGATCGATCTCTACAACTAAAAGCACTAATGCGCTCTTTGAGGCCTTCAATTGCCCAAAACCAATATATCCATGACACATCAACATTTCATGGATGACAACCTCTTATATGATGAGGTCACCATCTGGGAAGATCTCCATATTAACAGAATTCTTGCAGAATTTCACGTGGCCTCAGGTATGCTCCTCAACAAAGATAAGCCCAAGATCCATTTTTTTCATACTCCCCACCCAATTCAGTGATTTATGGCTCGAGTTCTAGGATTCACTATTGGATATTTATCGTCTAAGTACCTAGTGGTTCCCCTTCTCTTAATCCCCTTCGCATCACTCCTTGGAAGGAATTATGCTAAAAAATATCAAAGAAAATATGAAACTGGATCATGTATGTCTTGAACTTGGCAAGAAGGGCCACTCTTCTGAAAACGGTCCTCTAGGCGATCCCCCTATATTAGTTATCAACTCTTCCTACTCTGAAGTACATTTATAGGGACTTACGACTATTTTCTAAAATTCCTATGGAGTGGAGCACCGCTAGAGAGAAAATGGCCCCTAGTTGCATGGAACAAGTTGTGTGTCCCCAAGGCACTTGACGGACTAGGCTTGTGAGACCTAGAAGATATAAATGTGGCCTTGGGGAAAAACTGTGGTAATGCTGGATATAAGGGGGTGATGAGCTTTGGAAGTTGATCTGGACACAAAAGTATGGGCAGGGTAAGTCTTAAGAGACCCTTCTGTGAGACCCTGCCTTTTCGGTAGGGTCAGCAATATGGAACATGGCCAACCAACATAGCAACCTTATTCACGATCATTTCTTCTAGGAGATTAAGAATGGTCAATCTGATTTCTTCTGGTAGGACTTGTGGCAATAGCTCCCACAACTTGCTCAAGGTCTGGACTTGACTCGACTTTGCAATCACCTTCAAGATCTCGCGAAAGGGTGGGTGGCAGATTACTAGGTGGGAGGGCAGTAAGATCAAGGATGGAGACGCTGGAAAACAGAGAAATTTTGGCCAAGGGAAATACTCGACGACGAATGGGGACATCTTGCCCTGAAACTCTCCCAACACAGAATTCCTTTTTCGCAAAGTCATGATAAATTAAAAGGGGGATATTCCATTGCTGGGAATTTTTCCCTCAAGGAAGCATATCTCATTGAAAAAAATCCCTCGACTTTCCTAGAAGAACATTATGGTGCAGATTATGGACTAGAAAATTTTGGCCAAAAGTGGCTCACTTCCTTTAGCTAGTGGGACCTAAGCGGATAATCACCTGGGACATATTGCTGAAGTAGAGCTTTGTGGGTCCGTCCCAATTTCCTTTATGTGTAAATAGTGAAAAAATAATGCAACACCTATGTTTGGTCAATTTAGTGTTTCCTAAATTGCTACATTAATAGTGAATCCGGGATTCGTAAGCTGACGAAGTGTGGCACACTATATGTGCAAGATAACCTATTTCTTACTTTTGTCGTTTTTTATTTTTATGTTGTTTGGGGGTTTTTATCTTTGTTTATAGAATTCCTATTCCTAAGTTTCTAGAAGGCAAGTATGGTTATAGGTTTTTAAGGAAATTATGTCCTCTATAAGGGTTTCCAAAACTTAACACTTCAGAAGATTTTAGAATACACTAGTGATGAAAGGAATACTTGAATCAAGAATGAAAAGATGTTGCTATTTAAAACAAGTAAATAATGAACTACTGAACATGAAACTATTGTCTCTGTTGTTGTCTAAGAAATGAAATAGAAAAATGAATTAAGCTACTGCACTTAAAGAAATTAAAATTTGCAAGGAAAGTAAAACTAAAATCAAATTATACATCCATAATTTGATCCCTCACCAGTAGTCCAGCTATGGCTTTCAGAGGTAATCATCAATATCATGAACAATCTGATATCTAATTTGCAGAAAAGTAAAACTAAAATCAAATTACACATTCATAATTTGATCCCTCGCCAGTAGTCCACCTATGGCTTTCGGAGGTAACCGTCAATGATATGAGCAATTTAATATCTAATTGTAGAAAAGTAGACTAAAATCAAATTACACATTCATAATTCGATCCCTCGCCAGTAGTCTAGCTATGGCTTTCGGAGGTAACCGTCAATGATATGAGCAATTTAATATCTGAGCTAACTAATAAAGCAAGGAAATGATACCAAAATCAACAAAACAGAACTGGAATTAAAAACTAGGAAAAGCAAAGTCAGCAGAGAATTAATCCCATGTCATTAGTCATTGTGAAAATTATATGCAGATGCCTGGGCTGCCTACTCTATCCTGAAATATACATGCACACACTGATCAACGTTATACAAAGCTTGTAAAATCATGAATAAAAGCGAAAGAAATATACACAAGTGAATAACTATAAAACATATGCAGTGAAAATAAAGAAACGATGCATAAAGACTATACAGCAACAATGGAAACAAAACCTCAATGTGCAGGGGCCCTCTACACAACCAAGGCCAATAGGCTATCAATCCAAAATTACGTTCACGCAAACATGTAGAACAAAGTCTTCTTATATATATCTCAAAACACAATTACAACAATAAACTAGTGTCACACACAGCGACTTCATATAGGAACGTGTTATTTATAACAAAGGTTGCATAACTATTTTCCTATAAAACTACGTGAACAGACGACACGTGAAGAACAATGTCCATGGATTTAGCATCATGGTCGCCAAGATTACGCAATCTATTGAAATTGGTTGTTGGATCCACATTGTGGTCAGCCTACAGGTATCAGCGTGCCTCCAGAGATCTAGAAACGGCCACGAAAGTCTTCACGTGCTTGAAAACAAAGTCTTGTTTTCGTAGGACTCTCCTGTTTGACCATCGTTGACCATGGCCTTCTTTGATGAATCCAGCTGGACCAATGGGACCTGATCCATGTCCAGGTCATTTCCAACTTTCCCATGTGGCTTGCTTTACCTCGTGACACCTGCAACCTGTAGTTTAACAAAAACGGCTGCAGAAAGTTGAACCAGCTGTGGAAAGTGACAAGATTCCGCAGCTCATAAGCAAAAATCTAGTTCAAACAGCAAACACGAGGACATAGTCAAAAAACCACTTTAAATTCTCTTTTATGACTAATATGTAATGATGTTGATAGCTTAGGAGTTCCAGGTAAATGGAAAGAATCTAGAAACATGTGTAGGAAAGATGCAAGTTTGGGGCTCAACACAGGGTCTACCACATGCTTGAGCGAAACCCCTTAGCAACAAAGGCGTCCCCTTGAAGCCAAAACTGCTCTGATACCAAATGTAGGTTTTAACCCTGTACAGAAATTACCTGCATACGAATTCTAAAACACAGAAAATAAACACATGCGAGAGCTAACACATAGAGAACACATATTACACAAAGATTTTGCCCTGAGATCCAAAACCGAAGTGCATACCAGCTTGATTTTTCATTATGTTCCTTTCAATGTTATAATACATATTTATACATGCCGAAGCATCCAATACCATGGACCAAAAAACTGTCGCGTCCAATACCTTGGACCGAAAATCATTGCGTCCAAAAAACAAGTGCAAAAATCATGCACAAAACCATAGGTGGGTCTGCCCATCCTAACATAGGGTCCAAAATCAAGTGGGGTTCCGAGTATGCCTCAAACCCCCTGTGACCCCCCACCCCCCTACTACACAATTGCCGCAACAAAGAGGGGCTCCGCCCCCCCCTCTAACCCACAATTAACTACGTGGGCTAGTCATGGAAAGAATATAACACAACCCAACATTCTTGTCCATATACCAACCTGAAAGGTGTCTTCCCAGTCAATTTCTTGCATGTCATTCTGTATGCCCACAACACCGCTAGAATCCTCAAGTCCCTGTCATCTCTATTTACGTTTCATTCCTTGGTCAATTCATTCTCCAAAATATTTTTGAAAACTTCCACTATCCCATTGGCTTGAGGATGATAGGGAGTTCTATTTTGATGGTAAACTTGAAATTCCTGAGTTAGTGCTTCAATCATCTTATTCAAAAAATGTGTCCCCTAGTCACTCATGAAGATATTCAGACAACCAAATCTAGACAATATATATTTGAAAATGAACTTCACAATGGTTTTTGTGTTGTAATCCTTCACTGATTTTCCCTCATCCCACCTTGTCAAATAATCAATCGCAGTGATGATATATCTTGCACCAATCCTTTTCCCTTGTGGGATGATAGTTCCAACAAAATCAATTGCCCATTTATCAAAAGCCTGCAAAGTCACCTATGATACTAGTGGCATTTCATCTCTTATGGATTGCTTTCTTTTCCTTTGACATATATCACATGCTTGACAAAAGTCTTGTTCTTCCTTATGCATTGTAGGCCACCATAACTCGACTCTCAAAATCTTCAGTGCAATGGCTTTTCCTGCATAATTCCCACCTATGATTCCTCCATGAGCTTTTGTCAGAATGCTCTATCTTTCATGTTCAAGGACGTATCTATGTAGTACTTCATTCAGTCCCATTTTATACAGGTGTCCTGCAATCAGCGGGAAATCAACTAATCGAACCACCAATTCCTTATTTTTCTTTGTAGTGTACTCTGTGAGTTCCATTCCTGTCAAAAAAAACTAAATAATATCCATGAAGTGATCATCTACGCCTTTAACTGCAAACAATTGTGCATTTAGCAAGTTGTCTTCAATATTCGTAGGTTCTTCTCCTATCTCTATCCCAGATAGAAGATCAGGACCAACATACAATCTTCCCGAATTTACTATAACTCTAAAGTCATAGTATTTTAATAAAAACAACCATCGAGAGATATTCCCTTCTAAAACATGCTTATTCACCAAGTATTTCAGCGTGGAATGATCTATGAACATTTTAAAATGTTCTCCCAGCAAGTAATGTTTTAACTTCTATAGTGCATACATCATAGCTAACCCATCCCTTTCTGTTGTGTTGTAATTATTTTATGCCTTATAAAGCTTCCTACTTTCAAATGCTATGGGATGATCAATATCCCCTTCTCACAGATGTGCTAGTACTACTCCCAAATCTATGCAAGACACATCAATATGCACATGAAACTCTTTCTTCCAATCCGGGAAAACTAGAATCAACGCAGTTACCATATTTTCTTTCAGTACATCCAAGCTCTTCTAGAATTCTTCATCCCACTAGAAGTTCACATCCTTCTTCAACAACTTCTCCATCGATACGGTTATCTACGCATACCCTTTAATAAACTTCCTATAGTAACCAGTGTATCCTAGTGTAGTACACAGTTGTCTTATTGTTTTCGGTGTTGATAGGTTCACAAGGACTAGGATCTTCATTAGATCCACCATCAATCCTTGTTTACAAACCACATGTCCCAGCAATATTCGAAATGGTGCACAAAATATGCACTTCTTTAG
Organism: Pinus taeda; assembly: GCA_000404065.3. Classification (NCBI taxonomy): domain Eukaryota; kingdom Viridiplantae; phylum Streptophyta; class Pinopsida; order Pinales; family Pinaceae; genus Pinus; species Pinus taeda. Next base: position 75,092 of record APFE030058747.1, read on the forward strand.
GTTCAACAATATTTGATACTGCCTACATGTATCCAACATCAATCTTAAGCTCGTCACATGCTTCTTTAAAAGCCCAAATATTGTCCAATCGATGAAGTAAACTTCCCGAAATTTGTGTATGTACTCCTTGAAATCTGCAATTACAACCCTAGAAAAAATAGTAGGCACATTCTTCAACCCGAAAGGCATCACTGTATACTGATTGAAGCCCCATTATGTGGAAAACATTGTCTTATGTCTGTCTTCTGGTGCAATTTTGATCTAATGATACCCTGAGAAGCCATCTGTAAAAGAGTAAGCCTCTTTTCCTCCCACATTATCCAACACTTCATCTGTAAATGGTGTATGCAAAGGGTCATGCAGGCATGCATCATTCAACTTCCTCAAGTCCACAAAGATTCTAATTTCCCCTTTTGTCGTCTTCTCTTAAACTACCATGGGACTTACCCATTCAAACTCTTCGACAGGTTCAATTATACATGCTGCTAACATCTTGTCCAATTCTTATTTTACCTTTTCCTTATAGTTTGGGTTCAACCTATAAGGCCTTTGCTTAATAGGCTTCACATCAAGCTTCAGAGGAATCCTCATAACTCCCAAATCCCCTATGATACCTTTCATGTCTGAAATTTAGTGGGAAACAACTCTTGGTATTCATGCAACAAATCTGTCATCTTGTTGGCAATGCCTTCATCCCAATAATATCCTATTCTTGTATATTTTGGTTCAGCCTCTAACCCTATATTCATCTTCCTCATCTTGAATGGTTTCATTATATCAAGCATCTCTATCTTAGGTCCATTTACTTCCTGATGTCCCTCTAACTCTTTGATACCAATGTCGCGAGGATCTTCATCCTCTTCTGCATTGAGATTATAGCATTCTATCACATTTCATACCGGCACAACCCAAGCAAGTTTCTAGATAATTGGAACTTCGTTTTCAAAAATATTCTTCCTAACTATATTTAGAGTTGAATCTATATGTGGATAGTCATCTTCAAATATGAATGTAAGGAAAACTCAATCCATCATCTCCTCCCAATTAGCAGTGCTACGTCAAAGTTTAGTTTCCAAATACCAGTTCTGGGGGATTGTTTCTAGGGTATGGATGAAACCACGCACCCATTCTTCTCATGGAATTTCTCTCCAAAATTCCATACAGAGTTGTATATGGTCTCTAGGATCATTATGGCCATCATACGTTTCTGTGAGATCTATTTCTACTTGTCCAGATCTTACCCACATCAACCTCATACATTTTTTCCAATCTCTGATATTTTTCTTGTGAGTACCACACCATCTAGCAGGGGTAACCCTCAATGCCTGATCAAGAGCTAATAGTCTCTGACATTCTGGTACCTGTCTTTCATAATCTCTAAAGAGAATATTTACATCACCCAAACCATCATACAAAGGTAAGTCATGTACCTCAGTTGTCATGTAGTGCACTACTTTAGTGATCCTTGCACATCGCCTTGTAGACACTTCATGCAATTTGTTCTGTCGGTTCTCTAATTCCTCTTCTAAATTTGAAGTGCAAGAACTATCTTGCTCCCAAGTTAGCTTTCCATCTGTAGTGGGATTGATGCACTCTTCTTTGTTCACTGTGATTTGATATATATTATCAACTTCGTCTACGTTATATTCTTCTTTGACAGGGTCTGTATACCTCAGCCCTTCTAATTGATCCAATGGCACAATAACCCTCATATAATCGCTTTCGAATATCATTTTCCTTTTCTTTAAATTAATTATAGCCATGTTAGAAAATTCCCAATCCAATCCAAGCAACACTGGGTAAGAATTACTATCATCTACTATCTCAATCACTTCAAAGTCAGTGGTAGTGTTAACTCTGTCGATGTTTACTATGACATTATACAACCTTCCTAGGGGTAAGATTTTATGTTGATTTTCCATCTTCAGCTGAATACTAGACCATTGCAACTTCGGCTTACCCATCAATTCCCAAGTCTACCTTGGAAAGACATTGGCATCAGATCCTAGATCTAGGATAACTTGATCCATGTCATACTCTCGAATATGCATTGTAAGCCTCATTTCTTTCCCCGTTCTCTTCTTGTGTCTATGCAGATAATTTACTGTGCGCATCTCACTCTGTGGTACCTCATTAGAAGCACATGAGTCTATCAGTTCTTGTAATCCCTCCACAACCTTCTGATTCCTCAAAAAATTCATGCAAGTCTGTAGAAAAGACTTCAATATATTCAGATCCACCTCATGTGTCACAATAGGTATTATCTCGCAGTCATCCTTCTTAGTTGGTTGCATAGAAGAGCTTGAGGCCCCATCATCCATAAAAATTCAGCTCGCCTCCATGAATGCTTGCTTTACCTTCAGGGTATCAAATGCATTAGCTTTTTTAGTATTTTTCCTTATCCACATAGCTTCAACTTCTTTTTTCCCATCGACCTTATCATTCCTAGTCATGGTTTCTCTTCTTATTACAGTGTCGATGCGCGATTGATCTTCTCTTGGTTCAACTGTCATCATTTGGAAATTTACTGCAAACTATTGGTTTCTCTTCTCCTACATCTTCGCAATAAGGGTGTGACATTCTTCTATCACATGATCAAAATATTTAGAGTAATTTCATGTTGTCATCAAGTTCTGATAGTCTCTTGCAAAGTGTCCTGCCTGTCCACAGTTATAACAATAATTTGGCCACATCCTCAACCAACTCCTCCTCCTCATCCTCATCCTCATCCTTGAAATACTCCTTGACCAACGTGCTATCCTTTCTCCTCGTGTTCATTTCCTTCGGCTTGCAGTCTATAACTATCATCAGTGCGCTCCATCATTAAGTCATAGCTTTGACTATTTTTCTCATCATGGCCTACTAATCTACAGAAGTTAAAAAGTAGCTTCTTCGGGGTCCGTATATATTTCAGTAATAGGTAGCAGTCTTCATAGTGATGTTGACCTTGCGTCCTACAAATATCACACCACAGATCTGGGTTTACTGGATTAGGCACTCCACTTTCAATATAATCTTTGAACATGGGGCATTGATCCTTACAATGACCTTTTTCTTTGCATTTTGTACACCACAGTTATGATCTTTCTGGTCTGACTTATTTACCCTTCTTCAGATCTTGCAATTCCAAGGTCAACATAGCTAGCTAATTTTGTATCTTTTGTACTCCTGCATGAGTATCTCCAACCGGCGAAGCTTCCAACTTCACCGCAATCTCCAATTCTTCAGCTTGCGTCATATCTTCTACTGTGTCAATGATAACCTAATTTGTGGCAGTAGCACGGCTATGAGCCATTCTTTATGTTTTTGTGGGGCTATATCAACTCTCACTCGACCCATCAACACCTTGAATCGATGATCTAAATCCCACGCAGATTCATCCAGTGCTTGCTTGATCTCTTTTAACTCCATGACACACAACAATTCTAATTTTGGCTTCTTGAACTTTTCTACCAAAGGTTTCTTAATTTCATCAAAAATAGCATTCGAATTACTCACAGAGTATTTCATATACCATGTTATTTCTCTCTACCTCAGCGACATGATGAGCTATGCCTTCTTTACATCATCATTATTAATCTGTCTCATTGTCCATACTACATCAACTATGAACCAAAACTGGTTAGGGTCCTCTAGTCAAATTCCTTTAAAGACATGTAGCTTAATGTCATCAACCATTATTCTTCTTGGGGGCTAGCTGGAGAGGTAGGGGGTGTAGGTGTAGGTGTAGGGAAGCTATGGGGAGGGGGATGGCGTGTGAGGGGGGTGGATGGATGGGGAATCCCAAAGACACCCTGATTCTTCTCAGCTCTTGACTTCGATGCACCTTCAGAGTGGGGGTGGGAATATTGCGGGGTTGTAGGGTTACTTCTTTATTCTTCACTCTCAGATCCTAACAGAGGGCTATAGTCAGTCTCAATATAGTTCTTTGCCTCTATCCTATATTGCTTCCCACTTCACGTAGCTTTTGGTTTCGACTTATTTCTTCTTTGCCCAAATGTTAATTTGACTTCATCTACAGAATCCCCATTTCACACAATAACATCTTAATGCAGAGCTTCAGAGAATTTAAGAAATTAACTCGTGGTCCTTTAAAGAATATTTGCTCATATTCACTATAGGACACAATCTCATTGATTGTGAACTCAATGACGAATCCTCCCAAAATGATATCAATCCAGAAATCAACATCCCTTGAGATACTGTTATCGATTCTCTTGAGCCGCTGTATCAAATCGGGATTCCACTGCTCAGGTTCATCGTGTTTGAAACAAGTCTTATGCTCAACTAATTTAGATATCCACTGAAGCAATTCAATGTGGAAGGAACCAAAGAAAATATCATATTGATCTTCAAAGATATATCTATGTAACCAAGCCTTATTAGATAAACATGAGTTTCTATTCTCTTTTTCTGCAAATTATCTTTCTTTCTGTTCGACCCACTCCTAGATTTCTTTCTTCGATAGATGCCAAATCATATCCCTTTAAGCAAATCTAGGTCTTGGAAACATAACCATTTGTTGGTTTGAGGGGGCTTGACCCAAGTTTAGAGTGTGTTGCCCACCAAAAAAACCCTCAAATACTAGCCCTTTTGGCAACAACCTATAAGCATATCACAGTCTCACCTGAGGAAGTTATGGGAGGTTGCATAACCAGGCTTTTGCAACCGAAGGGATATTCGCGCAGTGGTTTTGTGTATTTACTTCTACTCTATATTTATCGTATAACTTTGTGTGCATAAGAACTTCACACAAATGATTAAATTAATCACATTAAACCCATATATTCTAACAAATAATAGTATATATTACAATTCTTCAAATAATTCAGTGAAAATCATACATAAAAATACTAACAACAACAAAGATTGAACATAGAAAGATATACAATTATCCACCAAAAATTCTTCTTTATTAACATAAATCTTCAGTACATATGCGTCTTCAACCTTCACACCCAACTGTAGGTGGTATCTACACTCAGCTGCAAACTCTTCTAGGCCTCCATGCACTTAGTTGCAGAGCCTTCCTCAAAACTACATACTACACACGTGAATACATAGATTCAATTCACTTATGATGACATATGACCTTCTTCAATTATAAAGTATTATATCTCCTTAGAAACATTTCATCTTTACGAAAACCATGATCCAAATACCATGGATCCAAAAAACAAGGACTGATACCAATACCCATTACAAAATAATGTCTTTATCCCATCTCCAAAGCCCTAAAATTGTGTGCAACGAATATATCTTCACTAGCTCCATGCGGTTCGCTCCTTTTTTGGGGTATTTTACCTAAAACTTGGACCAAGTTCGGCGATGCCCAACATGGCAAAAGGAATCTTGACCATATTTGCTTCTCCTTGGATTGGTGGCCTGCTGACATGTTTCCCATATGCATAAAAAAATGTAATTAACATAATTCTAGTGAAAGGAGATGATATTTGAAATTATGCAAAGCATGTGTACTTCTAAAGATGGGTTTTCTAGTTAATGGACATGCCATAAGGCCTTGGAAATTGCCATGATTTGGGAGATGGAAGAATTAAGTTTTAATAAAGTAATGCTTAATCTAAAACTTCATATATTTGTTGAAAATAGATATAATGCAGAATCCTTTAACTTCTAAAAATTTGGTATCGTGCCTTTCCTCTTCTTGAATTGTTGATATTTGTGGAACTACACATTACAGAGTAAACCAAACTATTTTAGGGCTTTTGGAGCAGATTCTCCTATATTTCTATATCCTTTCATATTGTATCATATATTATTATATCTACATATAGATATTATCAAAGAACAACTACATCTTTCTTGGTTCCAATGAGAGTTTACCTCTATTGTTTAGATTCACAAGTCTTTTATATAACAAACTGCTCTGTGGCCTTCCCTAATAGAGAAACAAAGAATTTGAAACTGCCTTTTTGAATGAGGGAGTTCAATCATAGCTTCTTGTATGAGCTATCATTGTACCTGGTGATTGTTAAGTAGTTGTGCATCGCCATGATGAAAATTAAACTCAAAATATCCCTCTTATTTTTCATATTTTAATTATTATTATCATTATTATTATTATTATTATTTTCTCTTAATAGAGGTTTGATCTTCAAAATTTGTTTAGTTAAAGTTCTCTAGATAGTCTCTATACATTTTGATGGTTGACATGTAGAGTTTTGTACCTGACAGTTAATCTGGGGTCTTGTTGTTGCATCTAGAAGTGGCCACCTTGCTGAAAATACTCCAGCTAGCACAAATAACCAATCTACCAGCACTTGGACTTGAATCCGATACCTCCCAGAGCTCCGAGTGGAAATTTCCAAATCACCCACAAATATAATCTCTTTAATACCCCCTCAAAGTTTATCTTTCCCAAAACACCTACCCCATGGAAGAGTGAATCACGCCATTTCTGGTCCTGCGTTGAACCACACTTGAGAGCTTCCAACAACAACTTTTTGTCATTTGTGTACCTTAAGAATCACCTTCTAGGGATCTTGACTAATTGGATATGTTGATAAGCTTATCAAGTTAACAAATTGGTATGAAGAATTTAAACAAATATTTTTGAACTACACCCACATTTTTAACATTCATTACGAGCATTTTTTTCCAAATTGCGTGACATGAGCTCTAATCTCCTTTGCACTAGCTAAATTACTTGCACTTTTTTAATTAACACACTAGGTTTTCTTCCAGGCACGACCCTTCCAAAATGGGTAGGCATATAATGTTAGTGGATCTTTATTGTTTGCTTAAAGATATATATTACCTCAATTATAAATGGATTGAGAATATGATCCTTTATATTCCTATAATTGAGAGTTTTGGAATTTTCGGTTGGGGCTTGTTGCTTTCATGTACTATTTGTAAGTATGGGCCTATAAACTGACAAGATTTCTCATTTTTGCTTTCTGCTACATTGCTTCTTGTCACAATTTGATTAAAATGATGGACATATAAGTTGGTCACCATATTTTTGGTAGTAGCAAGATTTCTTATTGTTGCTTTCTGATGCAATGCTTGCTTCTTGGCACAATTTGATTATAGTCTTAAAAAAAGTTCATGATCACTATTCATATTTTTTTCCCAAGGAAACAAATGAAAATGTGAGAATAGAAATCAAATTTCTTGGGTGCTTAGTGCACACTACCAAAAAATAAGAGAGAAAATCAATATAGAACAAAACATGTTGTCCAATAATTCTTTTTGTTCACTGGAAAAAAAAAAGGTCCAATATATTGTCCTCAAATGCAATGATCCTCAAAATAAATTTGGGAGAATTACACTTTTCCTTGCAAGTATAGGTGTACATATTCAGGGATAAAGTCAATCCCTCAACTTTGCTAAATGATATTGGCAACCTCTTCCAATTTTTTCTTTCAACGTTGTTGTGCATGCCTTTCTATTGTGGTAAAACACAACCCACGCCCGCCCCTCATAATCTTTATTTTATGTACTCAAATAATGGGGACCCTTTCTATAAACTTTTGGCTAAGAATCTTTTTTTGTTTTCATTTAAAATTGTCTTACAATTTTTTAATTTTTTTCGTCAGATTTATGTTTTGATTATTTCATTGAATCCGATTTTTCACAAGCTTTCCAACGATACTTGTTTCACTCCATTTGGTCAACTAGTTTGTAAATGACACTCTTTTGGAGTTTGATCATTTGTGTCCCTTATGTTAGAAAACGTACAAAATATACCAATATTTTAATTCTCGTAGTTAAAATAGTCATTCATTGTAAATACATAACTCTTAGTTCATTTTTACTATTTCTTTCATTTTTCACTAAAGGTCCTACAAAATGACCCAGCTAAATTGCACAATAGTGGAAACACGTTTTGCAATCTTTGTAATTTACAAATTGTTATGACCAAAATCTCAAAATTGCAAAAAAAAATATAGTCCAATCTGTAGGATTATTAATTCCACATGAACCCCACTTCATATATATTCATTATTTCCAAAATTTTCGATTTCAAAAATGTGATCAAAATTTGAGATGCGACATCACATATAGCATATCGCAATTTTATTAAGCTCCTCAATTTAAGCATTTTTGGATTTGCAATTGGAAAAATGTGAGAGGTTAACAATTTTTAATATAAAGTTTTTATCAACTCCTTATGACTCTCGTACCTCCACCTCACCTCATCCTACCTCACGCTCACCTCATCCTCCACTCACTTCCCCCCTCCATCATTCTTCTTCATGTGGATGGAATTAATGAATAATGGTTGAATTCAATGGTTTGTTTAATGGATTTTGGATTGATTTCAACTATTTGTATATAAAAAAAATTAATTTAATATTATATTTATATTAATAATATACAATATTTATTATAATTTTAATACAATTTAAATTATAATATTAATATAATATTACTACATTCTAATTAATTTTGGTTAAATCATTTCTATCTTAATTAATTATGTAAATAATTAATTTAATTTGTAATAAACAATTAATTAGCATAATTAAAATTAACTGTATATATTAATTAATTAATAATTAAGCTAGAATTAATTATTAATTAATTAAAATCTAATTTAGGATTAGAATTTAATTAACAAATTATGATTTTTTGGCCTAGGAAACAAAATTTCCAAAATTCTGCCAGATTTGACTCATCAACTTTGGAGACTCATAGATTAAGTTTTACTTGGCCAATTGAGGCCGAGGACGACTCATCGGAAAGATAAATTATGGAGAAAAATTCTGAGAAGGTTTCATTAACAGATTTGATCATTTATTGGGTTTAAAATCCAGCAGAATATAAAGCTCCACTTTTTTTAATAAAACTAATTTTCTTGAGTTTTATTTTCTGCATTTTCATTTACCCAAGCCTCTTATGAATGCAAATTCATTCGTCAACAATATCCTTGGCCAATTAAATCATGTCAGGCATCAATAGAAAGCTTATATTTCTTTTTCAATTATTTATTTATTGAATTTGATTAGATTTTTTTTAATTCCAGATTTGACATTTTGATTTTATTTTTACATTTTAATTTTGTTTTGATTTGATTTTGCAGGAAAATAATTGAAGAAAGAAGATAAAGAATCTCAATCAATGAAAGGCTCCAGCGTTAGAGGAATAGAATTTTGAGCCATGAAAATTGATTAAACAGATTTATTCTTCAACAAACTTTCATATTCTAAATTCTTTTTTAAATATTATAAATACCAGATTGTAGAATGTTAAAAAGGCTTCTCTCCTCTACAATTTTGGAATTCTAAAAGCACTTCTGTAATAGGGATTTAGGGTTGTAGGTGGGAGGAGAGGAATCTTAGATTTGGATATTATTGAGGTTTTTTTGCATTCTGAGTTATATATAATGAACAAAGTTTTCACTATTGTAGTTCTGGTTTTGAAAGCAAAAGCTCAAGCGTTGTAAAAGACTGTTGAATACCGGAGCTAAAGAATAGATTCAATAAAATTTGTATTTCGATTACTATTATTTTGAATACTTGTTTCATTTATGATGACATGAATGTGTCAATTTACTTCCATGTTTGTGCACTTTTGTCGATATGGGTAATTTGTCTCAATTTTATGTTATTATGTATCTCTACTCTTGTGAATTAAATTCTGACTTCTAAGTAACTATTTACTCAGAAATGTATCTTATAAAACCAATTTATTAAATAGTGATAGGTTGTGAACTTCTTCCGCATATTATTATTTAATTATTCAAGTTACTGATTAAATGATCAATAGCATTTTGTGAACTTCTTCATGAGTGTTGTTGATTGATTATTTCAGTTAAGTGGTCTCAATAAAATGTTTTTCGATATTCATAATGTCAGTTAATTGAACTACTTCATTAACTTGATATTCATTATAAACCAGACATATTTAAGTCCCAAGTATTTAAAATTATCTTGCTCTTAATTGGGTTACATCTATATCTGCGTAATTGAGATAGGATTAATATAATTCATTTTGCTTGCATCATAGAATAAGTTTGTATTTATATTAGTTTCTGCATTCTTTTAAGTCCTCTTCCCAAACAGGGAAAAGGGTTAAATCTATATCTGCCTAATTGAGACAGGATTAAGATAATTCATTTTGCTTGCATCTTAGAATAAGTTTGTATTTATATTAGTTTCTACATTCTTTTAAGTCTTCTTCCCAAACAAGAAAAATTTAGTAGTGGCTTGGTTGAGCTCCAAATCAGCGTAAGGATCAATTCTTACCTGATCAGCAAGAGGGTTGATCTGATGTCTCTTCTCCATTGGTGAATGAAAGTAATATTTTAAAGCCAATGGAGATTGAAAGAAGGTAACTGGACCTAGTTGAACCAGTCAAAACCACCATTCCAAATGGAAAATAAGCTGCTTTAAGGTCCGGACCAGGTGGTCATCCCCAATCTTGTTGTAGCGAATTTTGAGGCTTTAAAATTTTGGTGCTAGAAGAAGTGCTTGAAACTTGTTATCTAAGTGGAGTCTTTGTAGTATAACATCTTATTATTTATCACAATGACTCCTATTAAACTTCCAATTTGGAGTCGTATCCATGGATGTGCATCTTCCAATACTCCACCCAAAGTGGTAAGACTCTTGTCTCAGGTAAAGTTTAATAGTAAGAGAAATTCTTTTGCTTTTAATCATACCTTTCAATTTTTCAAAAATTTTCAAATTATGATTTTCATGGAATTGATGGAGGCATTTTATGCAGAATTTTTACTCTCACATTCGCAACAAAATCTAGAAACTAGTGTTGAACCCTTCTAGTTGCCTCAATTCATAGCTCGGATCAATTTGTTACAATTTTTATTTGTAAATTTGACGGTTATGATTATGAATAGGTATATGTTGAAATTGAATATCTACGAAGGTTTGAAAATGAGTTTGTTGTTGATTTCAATATTCGATTTTGTTTGAATTGTTTAAAATTTAAAGTCGAAGATAAACTTCCGGAAGAAGAATCATTAGATCGGTTTGAACATATTTGTTCTCTTCCTCCCATTCATAATCTATATGAAATTAATTCAAGCTTTGTTCCATCCCCTTCCAACATAAATGATAATTCCAATATGAATGTGCAAAGTGGTCTCACAAAGCTTGGAAAATATTTATATCCAACTGCAAGAAGACAACGACAACAATTTTGGAGAAAGAGATGCCTTGAAATCTGAAAATTACTCTGCATTGAATTCAGAAAATAAAATCTCAAATCAATAAGTACAAACATCAATCAAAATAACCAATAACACAAATTGTTGTACAAATTTCTGAATTCTTTCATGATGAGAAGAGTAGCAAAGCAACCTTCTTCAAGAAAGCATGAGTACACAAAGGAATGATCTAGAATATGAAATTTATAATGAACAAAATGCACAAGAGTTCTCAAACAGATAAACTTTTAAGTTCATTATTTCTGATTCTCATTTTTCCCTTTATCCTCATATTTTTACTGATAGTAATTTTTCCCCTCTAGGTATTAATGATATTTTAGAGAATACATAGGTTGATCTAAATGAAATGCCAATTAGTTTTTATCAAGATAGATAAACAATAATTGTTATTCTTTTGGCATTAATAAACATGTACTTTATATTCCTTCTTATTTTGATACATTGAATGACATCGAAGAGAATTCTAATAAATATTGTGAAGTCATTAATCATAATTACTTTGACAATGAAGATGTTGATTTGTATTCTTCTCAAGTCAATCCTCATGAGAAAATTCAAAAAACATATGAGGATGAAGAACACTTTAATTCAAAAATTAATCCAACTAATCCTCATTCTCAAGCAGCAAATTATCTTCATGATTTCGACATCCAAGAAATTATTCCAATTTATGATTCATATCATGATCAAGCTTTCATTCCTATTCATGGTCAGAATTCTCTTTCTAATTCACAAGTTGGAAATGGCAATCATTCAAATTCCATTATTATAACCAAATCTTGTGAAAAAAATTATTTCAAAACAATCCCAATTGTGTTGTAACATTAGTTTTACCAATAGTGATTTTATTTTATTTTTGTTTTCTCACTTATTTTGTTTAAAATCATATTTAACTTCTGATTTTATTTTCAAATTTTTTATATTTTATGTTGGCATATTGAACATTGCACTATCAAACATTCAATTGATGCATTGCCCTATTGGAAAATTGAAGTTTCATATTATAATCATGAACATTAAAAGCTATCAATATTTCAATTTCAATTGATGCTTATTTTTTATCAAAAGCTTCTATATTCTCAAAAGCAATATCAACAAGAGAGTATATTTTTACAATTTGATCATCCATCTAATTCAATTAATAATCTTCCATTGTATCTAATAGATTTCCATCCATTTTTCATTAACTCATCTGAAAAATATTTGGAAAGTTTTCCTTCATGGAAGATTATTAATAGTTTAATACTTACACATAACACTAACAATTTTTTTCAGGCCTGTGAATTTAGAAGCTTATATCCACAATCTAGCATGTTATCTTTTCTTTTTAATCTCTTCCAGTCATTAATGGAAATCCATTCAGATTTCTATGATCCAATTGAAATCCAGTTGGAAAGAGAATTTCAAAAGAATGAGATTTTAAATAAGTTGCTAACAATATTTGTACATTTTTCTTTCATATTTAGCTTTCTTACTTTAATTAGATTTGTATTTCTATTACTAATGTTTGAATTGTACATATATGCAAGAATTAAAATGAGAGAGCGGTTACATTGGAAATATGACTATACCTAGTCATTTTCATGTATATAGTTAGGATAGGAGTAGAATTAATGTAGTTAGTTTGTTTATATAGTTAATTTATTTTTAACAATTCTGCAAATAAAAATAGAGCAAGCAATCAACCCTTCTCATGTCATATACATGTTCAAAGAAATATTTTCCTTTCATTGGAAACTTTTTTATTTTTGCTTCCCATCTTTAAATCCAAAATTTATTGCAGCAATACTTCTACCTATGACTACATCTCTGCCTATTTTGAATAATGTCTTGACTAAATTTAATTGATTATGCACTTAACACACATCACCTCAAAGCCACTTTTCTCTATTTCGACATTTCCTTCTAAGATTTTCTTCTTAGATTGTTATGTTGAAAATTTCGATGATGCAAAAGCTTCTTGATATCATTGTCCCGTAAAATATATGACTGTGTAAGCTTGCAAGCTCAAAGCCAATTCGATTATTATTAATCAGTCTTACTTTTGTTGTAAACACATGAAGTTCACATTATCTTCCTCAGAATTTGTTAAAATGACCTTAAGGGTGTCCATTTTGCTATGTGCACACATTTGAATCTGTATTGATATTCTTCATAATCAGTGGCTTTATTCTATTATGATCTTTAGTTTATTATTTGATTCTATAATATGCACCATATTTATTTACTAATGACATTATTGAATATCCACCTTAACAATACAGACTTTAGTTAAGTTAATTTGGAATGAGCAAAGGTAATAATTATTGTTGCAATTCAAAGGGGAGTATATTTTCATTTACATTTTTGGTGAATTCCATGAATTTCAGGTTTCCTGAACATGAATCATTGATTTTCTTTAAGCTGATTACACACTCTAATTTAAAATAAATAATGAGATGATTTTGAACAAAATCCAAATTTTGAGAAATCCATGGAAAAAATTGAAGATTCATGAGATAAAATTTACAGACAATTTTCTTTCAAGTATGCATTCATCAGTTCATTTTCATCTATTGTTGGTTTTTCCTTTTCCTTAGTTTATTTCTTATTCTTGTTCTGTTTCATTTGCAAGTTTTTATTCATTTTCGAAACTTGAAGTAATTAGCAAACCCATTTTAAATCCGCAAAAGGTTCAGGGAAATTGTATTTGTTATTCATTAGAATTTGAGCATTCTTTAATTTTGCTTTCATTCATTAAAAAATCCAATAGGCCTTTAAAACATTATCACAAAATTCATATCGGAATGTTTCAACTTGACTTTCATATCACTGATACTACGATGAATATACATTTGTGATATTCCCTTCCCGCTCATCTTCGTCAATCCTTTCCTTTCAATATTACATCATCCATATCATAACTATTTGTATCGCAATATTCCATCAGAAGCGACTCTTAACGTTTACTGATAAAAAATTGTTGATACAAGACCTTTGATGTTCTTTACACTCATTCTCTCGCAAAATTCCACATTTATCATATCGTATATTGCATTTCGCATTTTGCATATCCGATAGTTCATTTTTCCAATATTGTTATGTTCACACAATTCCAGACCTGATATAAAATTTAAATCAAGTTCATTAAAAATATTGCACCCATTCAATTGCAATAATGGTAAGGGCATAAGTTCAAAAGTCTCGATGTTCCTAATTCGATACGATATTAAATTCACATAATAAATTTATCGGGTCCATTCTTCATTGCACATAGGCATATCAACAATGTTACATCATGTACTTAAATTTGCCAATCACCGATTTCTTTTTGAGATCCAAATCTAGTCCCATCAATTTTCCACGTCATCCATCGCATCCCCGCAGTCACAGAATAATATTGACGTTTCAAACATGACTATTTCACAATATCCCAATATGTCGATGTCGCAATTGCTTCATCGTAATTTTTATTATATATCACTCATATCACAATTTTGAATGTACGATGTGTGATGTGCGATGTGACTATTCCCTGATCCGCGATATAATGATTCTTTGATATTGCCATCACCCCATCACATCGCATATTTTCACATAGCATATTTCCATATCACAAATTTGCCACCACAACAAATATATCGCATTGCAAAACTCAAATGAAACCTTATCTTAAGATTTTCCAATGCGATAGACTCTGATACATGCCCCTTTGCCATTAACATTCAATCGTTATATCCCATATCAGCAAAGATAAAAAATCGTGGATTGAAATTTAAGTATCGCAAAGAAACTTGCGATCCAAACATCTGCAGAGGCATTGCGTTGTATAAAATATTTTAAGGCAATATAGGGTAATCACTATGGTATTAAAGCAATTGATAGGAAATTTGCATCGAGGTTAGATCATTTCGATTTCTCTTATAGTTCAGTTTTAGATATACCACTCCATATTTAATATGAAATTTAATACCTTCACATCTATACATATAAATTTCATAATCTTGGATTTGGTCTTGATTCTGGACAATTTATGGAAATGGAGTTGAAATGAAACTTAAAATATTATGAGAACATTCATCATTGCACTTCATTAAGAAGCATAATTTCATTCTCATTTCTGATGGATTTCTTTTACTTTTGATTCCCTGAACACAAAGCATTATTTCCTTATAGTTTATTGCTTGCTTTGGTTTAAATAAAACAAATAATGATTTTGTGTTATAAGACTATAGTTAGTTCAACTTCTTCATGCTTTTGATTTTAATTAAAAGAAAACGTTAGCTACCATTAGAGAAGATGATACCTCACAGGTGAGATTAAATGCAATTCTCCAATTGTAAGTTTCATATACCCACTTTCATTTATTTTCATTACTTTACTTTAGTTTCATTTTTGTTTTTAAATTCTACTAATATAAAAATCTATTTTACAGCTCTTCATAAAAACTTTCAATCCTCCATCATATTATATTTTGAAGCCCTATACTCCTTCCCTAGTTTTCTTTTAAGAAGCAGCGATAATTTTCATCGAAATAGCTACACTAGGAAGTTTCTAAACCTTTAGTTTCTTTCTTTAAACATTACTTTTATTAGAAAATGATTAAGATGATGCTTTGAAACAAAAAAATTGACACCAAACAGAAATTTTTTCATTGTGGCTGAATTTTATCATCACTACTGTCTGAAGCCTAAAAAACGTTTATAACCCTACAAAGTAAAATTTATTTGAATCTCGACATAAGAAGGAATGGTTACATGATTATTTTCTTTTACTTCATTTTGTTCAGACATTGGTATAAACATTATTGTTGGAGTTTATCTTTTAAAAACTTGGAATTTCCTTTCCGCTCTTACCTTTTTTTTTAATTTCTTTTATCAATTCAGAATAGGAATTCATTTCCTTTTATTTTTCAGTTTTGATTTTGGTGACTCTTCCATAATTTATACGAAAGGTCTTTTTGTTACCTAACAATGGTCAACATACGCAAAAAAGGAATGTTAATAGTTTACTATTGCCTTTTTCTTAAATCTCTTAATAAAGTTTGTTTTTCTTATTATAAAAGTAGAAATACTTTGGGAAGAAATTACAAAACATGGGAAGTTGACAAAGTATTATAAAATCTAAGAAATTTGTTTCTTCGTCAAAATTGTAATTATTTTGAGATTTCAATATTTTATTAAAATCTTTCAAAATTATATTATCAGTTAAGAAAATTTATTTTTAACTAATTAAAGACACTTTACAGCAAAGCACCCTTAGCTCTGAAACTGTCATTCTTAATTCTTACGGAATCAATAATTCTCACTATCCAAAAAAGTCTTGTTTTTCTAGAGTGTAATCCAAAAATATATTTAAACTTAAAAGATAAGAGGTCTCATCATGAACCTTCTTACCATGATCATAGGGGAAAAATAAGCTGACATTACGAACACTGCTAAACAAAATGAGGGTAATGGCTTATGACTACAAATAATTATAAGAAAAGGGTTCTCATCACGAGCTAACTTGTTCAGTCCAATTATAACTAGTGAATGGTGTTGTCAACTATCTGGCTACCAAACTAAGACAATGGCTTTTAAAAACTAAAAAATAAAAACAAATACAAAGAAGATAAACATATATAAATGGATTTATCTCTAGGTCAATAATTCTTAAATAGATGGGATTCTAAATCATTAATGATTAAAAGGTAACCCTGTCGAGACTATAGATGTTTGCTAGCAGCAGTGGCTCTACCCGTAACAAATGAGTATATTTTAAAAGCTAAGATGTAAAGTGACCCCCTCTTTGTCTCTACAACTAATTAAAAATTGATATGGAGTTATGAGATATTTTGATTTATGAAGAATTTTAAGAAAAATTTCAGTTAGATGATTCTTGTTTTTATTCAGACTAATGAATCTAGTCAAGCATTTCAAAAATAATTCTCTCTTCTTTAATTATTTTTACTTTAATTTTATGAAAATCTCATTCATATAAAATAGAGATAACTGGTTTTTCTCCCGTGTGTCACTATTGTTATGGTAAACAAACAACCCACCCGGCCTCCCTCACCATTTTTTTTATTTTGTGTACTCAAATAATGGGGACCCTTTTTTAAAATTTTTGGCTAAGAATCTTTTTTTATTTTCATTTGAGATTGTCTTACAATTTTATCATTTTTTCTTTTTGTCGGATTTATGTTTTGATTATTTCATTGAATCCATTTTTTCACAAGTTTTCCAACAATACTTGTTTATTTCCATTTGATCAACCGGTTTGTAAATGACACTCTTTTGGAGTTTGATCATTTGTGTCACCTATATTAGAAAATGTATAAAATATACCAATATTTTAATTCTCGTAGTTAAAATAGTCATTCATAGTAAATACATAACTCTTAGTTCATTTTTACTATTTCTTTCATTTTTCACTAAAGGTCCTACAAAATGACCCAGTTAAATTACACAATGGACAGAAACATGTTTCGCAATCTTGATAATTTGCTCCAATTTATTATTTTAAAACAAATTGCCAAGACTAGAATCTCAAAACTGCAAAAAAAACTATAGTCCAATTTGTATGATTATTAATTCCACGTGAGCCCCACTTCGTATATATTCATTATTTCCAAAAAAATTTATTCTAAAAATTTGATCAAAAATTGCGATGCGATATCGCATATCACATATCGCAATTTTATTAAGCTCCTCCATTAAACATTTTTGGGTTTGCGATTGGAAAAATGCAAGGGGTTAACAATTTTGAATATAAAGTTTTTATCACCTCCTTATGACTCCCGTACCTCCACCTCACCTCATCCTACCTCACACTCACCTCATCCTCCACTCACTTCACCCTCCACTCACTTCCCTCCTCCATCATTCCTCTTCACGTGGATGGAATTAATGAATAATGGTTGATTTCAATGGCCCTTTATGGATTTTGGATTGATTTCAAGTGGTTATAAAAAATAATTAATATTATATTTAAATATAGATATATTATAATATTTAAATTATTATAATTAATATTATACATTTATTAAATTTTTGTTAAATCACCATCTTAATTAAGTTCTGTAAATAATTAATTTAATGTAACCACAATTATTAGCATAAATAAATTAATTGTAAATATTAGTTAATAATAATAAGCTAGAATAATTATTAATAATAAAATTTAATTAAGATTAGAATTATTACAAATTAGGATATTTTTTGGCCCACGCAACAGAATTTCCAGAATTCTGCCAGATTTGACTCATCAACTTTGGAGACTCATAGATTAAGTTTTACTTGGCCAAATGAAGTCGAGGATGGCTCATTGGAAAGATAAAATCATGGAGAAAATTTTTGAGGAGGTTTCATTAATAGATTTAATCATTTATTGAGTCTAAAATCTTGCAGAAGATCAAGCTCCAATTTTTTTTAATAAAACTAATTTTCCTAAGTTTTATTTTCTGCATTTTTATTTACCCAAGCCTCTTCTGATTGCAAATCCATTCGTCAACAATATCCTTGGCCAATTAACTCATCACAGGCATCAATAAAAAACTTATATTTACATTTTCAATTATTTATTTAATTGAATTTGATTAAATTTGTTTTAATTCCAAATTTGACATTTTGATTTTATTTTTACATTTTAATTTTGTTTTGATTTGATTTTGCAGAAAACAGTTGAAGAGATGAAGAGAAAAGAATCTCAATCAATGAGAAGGATCCAACAATAGAAGAATGGAATTTTGAGCTAATGAAAATTGATTAAATAGATTTATTCTTCAACAAACTTTTCTATTCTAAATTATTTTGTAAATATTATAAATACCAAATTGTAGAATGTTAAAAATGCTTCTCTCCTCTGCAATTATAAAAGAACTTTTGTAATAGAGATTTAGAGTTGTAGGTGGAAGGAGAGGAATCTCAGATTTGGAGATTATTGAGGTTTTTTTTTTTACATTCTGAGTTATGAATAATGAACAGAGTTTGCACTATTGTAGCTCTGGTTTTGAAAGCAGAAGCTCAGGCATCGTAAAAGACTGTTGGAGACTGGAGCTAGAGAATGGATTCAATAAAATTGGTATTTCGAATACTTTTATTTTAAATACTTGTTTCATTTTATGATGACAGGAATGTGTCAATTTAATTCCATGTTTGTGCATTTTTGTCGATATCGGTAATTTGTCTCAATTTTATGTTATTATGTATCTCTACTCTTATGGATTAAATTTTGATTTATGAGTAACTATTTACTCAGAAATCTGTCTTATAAACTGATTAATCGAATAGTGATATGTTGTGAACTTTTTCTGCATATTATTATTTAATTATTCAAGTTATTGATTAAATGATCAATATCATTTTACGAACTTCTTCCTGAGTGTTGTTGATTTATTATTTCAGTTAAGAGGTCTCAATAGGATGTGTTTTGGTATTCATAATGTCAGTTAATTAAACTACTTCATTAACTTGATATTCATTATAAACCAGACATATTTAAGTCTCAATTATTTAAAATTATCTTGCTCTTGATTGGATTAGATCTATATCTGCCTAATTGAGATATGATTAAGATAGTTCTTTTTGCTTGAATCTTAGAATAATTTTGTATTTAGATTAGTTTCTACATTCTTGTAAGTCATCTTCCCAAAGAGGAAAACTTTAGTAGTGGCTTGGTTGAGCCCCAAAGCAGTTTAAGGATCAATTTCTTGCCTAATCAGCAAGAGGGTTGATCTGATGTCTCTTCTCCATTGGTGAATGAAAGCCATATTTTAAAGCCATTGAAGATTGAGAGAAGGTAACTGAACCTAGTTGAACCAGTCGGAACCACCATTCCAAACATAAAAGGAGCTACTTTAAGGTCTGGACCGGGTGGTCATCCCCCATGTTGTTGCAGTGAATTTCGAGGCTTCAACACTTTCTCAGCAAGAACAAAATTCAATTTGACGAAGATGATTGCAGAAACTACCACACACATGTGATATATTGTTTCAGAATGATACAAAATCGGCAAGAGAGCTCAAGTGAAATTTTATCTCATAGTGAAGAAAAATATGCATCAAAAGCATTGGAGTTGTTTGTATCTTAAGGAAAATATTTTACCAGCATATCTACCTTTTTGAGCACTAACAACATCTCTAGCTCTAAAGCTATTCATAATAATTCTTAATGAAAAATATGATGCATCCATCTGTTGCATACCTTTTATTAGGGGTTTTGATCAAATGTGCATCACATTTGACAAAATTGGTATCTTTCAAAACAACTACTACTATGTTTAGAATTGCAAGTCTTTCCAGATAAAATTTATAATGGAACTTCACTAATATCTCTTTATATTGTGGCGTTGTTAGACCAAGTACATAAATTACCACTTGCAGATTTCTCACATACAATACACATCATTGTGAAAAACTAAAAATTTCACTAAAAAAAATTCAGATATTGGTATATAGTATCTATATCACCCAACAAAAGAGCTCTAGATTACATGTTTCAATATTGCTTACAATCCAATAAAACTCTTTAGAAATTGATAATTGTAGAGATAGAAGCTTCATCCTTACATTCATTCAATCATAATGCCTTTTGCCAGATATTGTTCTTTCTTTAATAGAGTATTTTCTTCCACATTCAATTCCCTGTAAGTATGCATAAAATAAATGGTGCAAAGGAAGATGATACCATTTTTATTTAGTCAAATAAAGCCCTAAGATAAATATATTAAACCTGCAATTTCCCTAGCATCCAATTTATTGCTAATGAGGAACCACTATAAATCTATACAAAACACAATTCAAGAGGGTTTTTTAGGCAATAAACTTCAAATAATTATTAGATCCAACCCCCAGTGTTCCTTTGAAACCGACTTTTTGCACATTTGAAATATGGAGGAGATCACTAAAACCTCTAAATTTCTTACGACCCTGCCTAGATCCAACATAAAAAGCCCAGGCTTGTGGTTGATCAATTAATCAAATCCCTCAATTGGCGAGACACTCCATTCTTGATAATGATTTTTAATGCATCAACAAAGACTTAAATTGAGAAGACAATTGAAAATAAGGGATGAACTTGTCCTCAAATTCTTTGGAATTCTCTAGAAGAAAATATCCTAATAGAAACAAAAATGGAAGTGCCCTGAATTAATTTAACTCTTCTTATTTAATTGATTCTTTAAACACTCCATGGAGCCACAATTTCACACATTAAAACTACCTATGATATTTTCAACATATTTTCATATTTGGTGATTATATGTACAATTTATCATTAAGTGAGAAATGATTTCATATTCTGTTTACATAAAAAAACATACCTTATGTTCATGCCTATATCTCATTTGTATTTATTCCCATGTTAGTGCCTTGTTTTTAAGAGCTAGGTTGAGAATTGTTGTAGTCTTATTTGGTGCTTTCAATTTATAGATAAGTATCCACCACTAAATTTCTAGATGCAATGATGCAAGAGGAGTCATGAATTGCAAGAGATTGCACTGCTAGCGAAAGCACCAAGAACGTTTGTCAATTGTTGGTTTTGTAACACGCTCCTCCCACGTCTACCCAAGCAACTGGCCAGGTGGGGTAAACATGTAACGAGAGGCCAATATAATGTGGTTCGACCTTCTAAGTCATGTTATGGAAGTAGAATCGATGGAAACACACCATACATACATTCAACATTAGTATTAGGACCCTTAGGAACAAATCCAACCTTTCTGCCAATAAGCCCTTGGGTCCCACCGAGATTTTGAACCACTTGACCTCTAGACGCTCTCATGTTATGGGCATGCCAACGTCATGGGACCTCTAGACGCTCTCACAAACCTACAAACCAGTGTCCAGGGAATCTTTTGCACAGTCTTGTGCCAACGTCCCCGGGATTTGAGCCAATTTTTCAGTGTAGAAAATCATGTGGATTCACAAGCTCATGCAATGTACTAAAGCACAAGACAATAATCTATTTTTACTTTCAACCAACAGAAGTCAATAGATCATTGAAAACAATAATAAGAAGAAGAAGCCAATAAATCTCTAATGCATGCATGATATTTACACTCCATAAATAATACAACTGATAGTACATTGTCCCTACACTCTAGTCTCAATTGGACCTTTCTCATAATCGACATACATGAGTTTCTGATGAGGGAATCTTCAGTTAACTAGAGTGACACTTGTGGATGCACTAGTGCACCGACTGTTAACTCTCTATTAGTTCCTCAAATAGTTTGGAACTAATTTAACTTAACTTAACTCAGTAAACTGAATGATCTAATTTCCAACTCAATTTACACTCATATTGGACCCCTAAAACTTAGAGAGAACATATACATGACTACAGAAAGACTTCCAACTTGAAATTCCTAAGCTAATTAAGTTAATTAAACTTAATTAACTATTTACAAGCTACTATTAGAATATAATTCGATTTTAATTCTCAATTTAATTCAAGGACAAATTAAACTAGAATTTCTTGCTGCCATTTCTCAATGCTCCCTCTCAACAAGAAAGGGATTATCAGCTACCCCGATCCTGTCTCTGTGAAACTTGAATTTAGATATTGAGAATGCCTTTTTCAAAATGTCAAAATCTTGCTCCTCCATGGGAACATACTCTAACAACATAGTCTGCCTTAATACACAATCCCTGAGATGATGATATCAGATATCAATATGCTTGGACCGATCATCAAAAACCATATTTTTAGATAGTTTGATACAACTCTGATTATCACAGTAAATCACAGTTGGATCTATTTTCTGACCAAACAAACCAACCAGGAACTTCTTCATCCAAATGGCCTCACATGCTCCTTGACTCACAGACATGTACTCTGCCTCTGCCGAACTGAGTGCAACTAATCTCTATTTCATGTTGTACCAAGAAACTGTTGCTAACCCAATACTGAAGATCCCTCCTGATGTGCTCTTCTTGTCTGATGGAATCCCTACCCAATATGCATCGGTGAAGCCTTGAAGATTCACTACCTTTGTCCATTTATACCATAATCGATACTAAGAAGTGCCCCTGAGGTATCTCAACACATGCTTTGTCGCCTTCCAATACAACTTGGTAGGCCTAAACATCACTTGACTAAGCTGGTTAACTGCATAGCACATATCAAGTCATGTGTTCACCAAGTACATGAGTAAACCCACAAACTACCTGTAAATAGTAACTTCCACTACATCCCCTAAAGTAGCATCCTCCTTCCTCTAGTTACCTACTAGAGGAGTCTCCATGGGTTTGTTGCTTTCCATACGAAATCTCCTGAGTATCCCATTGGCATACTTTCCCTGAGACACAGACAACTCCCCATCTCCCTGCCATAACTCCATGCCAAGAAAGTAATGCATGAGCCCCATTTCCTTCATCTCAAACTCTCTTGCAAGGTCCTCCTTGCAAGACTTGATCAGCTGATCATCACCTGTCAATATGAAATAATCAAGATAAAGTACAATGATCAATAGTTTACCTTCCACCACTATGTGGTACAGGTTCACATCCACTTCTCTTTGTGAATCCCAACCTGGTGAAGTAGCTATCTATCATGGTGTACCAAGCACTAGGTGCTTGCTTTAGCCCATTAAACACTCTCTTGATTCAAAGGTCTCAAAACCTTTAGGCTATTGTATGTAAACCTCTTCCTCAATCATGTCATTAAGGAAGGTTGTCTTCACATCCATCTAATTTATATTCCAACCCATATGTGCTGATATTTCCAATATAGATCTATATGACGAGTATCTTGCAACGAGAGAAAAGGTATCATCACAGTCAATCCCCTCTATTTGTGAAAATCCACGGGCCACAAATCTAGCCTTATTCTTCTCCACAAGACAATCTACAACTTGCTTTACCTTGCAAAGCCAATGGGATCTCACCACTGACTTGTCCTATGGTCTAGGGACCTGTTGTGGTAAAAACACAACCCCCCATTTTTTACTTGCTCAACTCAAATAATGGGGACCCTTTCTATAAAAATTTTGGCTAAGCACCTTTTTGAATTTTTATTTTAGTTAATTTCCATACACTTTCGTTAATTTTTAGTTTTCTTTGGATTCTTGCTTTGATTGCTTTGTTAGAATCGATTTTTTATAAGCTTCTTATTGACGCTTGTTTCGCCTCATTTGGTCAACTGGTTTGAAAATTGCACTCATTTGAAAATCTGATTATTTATGTAGCCTGGGTTAAAATTGCATAAAATGTACAATATTGCATTTTGTAAATAAATTAGTTCAATAACGCATTCATTTTAAATATTAACCCGTAGCAAGTTTTTATTAACATTTTTCATTTTTAATCATGCAGCCAAATCATTAATTATCGAGGTTTTAAGAAATTCATTTTAAATTCCAAATCAAATCTTAATCTCGAAAACCCAAACATTCAAGTGGCTGTAGTTTAGATAATTTCACAACTTAAATAAATTTCATTTAAAGAAAATCAATATAAAAAATTATATTAAATCTTAATTAAATAAAATTAAATAATATATAATTAATTAATTAAATTAAGTAATATATAAAAAATATATATAATATATAAAATAAAACATTTATATGAATATCGGATCGAGAGTTTCATATGTCCCAAGCTTAAAATCCCCGATATTCCCCATACCCCGATACCGATATCGGATCGGGGATTTTGTATTGTGCAATATTTTAAAAAGATCCGATTGCCGATACTTCATCATGCCGATACTCCTACACACCCCGATTTACCGATACAATGGGGACTTATCGCATCGGGAGTCTTCATGCTGATACTCCTTTATGCCCCCGACACCACGATAAGTCAAATTCGTTTTAAGCTCACATATTAGTTTCATTTTAAAAAAAATCGTATGTTACCATATGGATAAGGGAGGTAGGTTAGTGTAGTTTATATATGTGCTGTAGGTTAGTGTAGTTTACATATTAGTTTATATATGTGAGGAGTAGGGTTAATTAATATATATTAGTTAGTTTATATATTAATATGTATATATAATATATTATATTAATTAATAATATGTAATATATATTATATTAGTTAAATTAATATATATTATTTAATTAATAGTTCAGGTTAATTAATTTATAACATTTAATTAATTAATTTAATTTAGATTTAAATATTATTTAGAATTAGTTTTTAATTAGATTTAATTTGTTTATAAATAGTTAATTAGATATTCGTTAGTTAGTTTATAATTAGCAATTAAATTAGAATTAATTAAGGACTAATTCAGGATTTAATTTTTAATTCAAATGCTCATTTTTAGCCCAGCAACAGAATTTCTAGATTTATATCAGATTTGGCCCATCAACTTTGGAAGCTCATAACTTGAGTTCTACTTGGCCAAATGAGGCCCAGGACGGCTCATTGGAAAGAGAAAATCAAGGAGAACATTTTGGAGGAGGTTTCACCAACAGATTTGATCATTTATTGGACCAAAAATCAGGCAGAAGATCAGGCTCCGAATTTTGGAAACAAAATCAATTTTCTGAGTCATTGTTTTCAATTTCATTTGTCCAAAGCCTCTTCTAATTGCAGATCCATTGGCCAATGATATCCTTTGCCAATCAAATCATTCCAAGCATCAATACGTAGCTTATATTTTGTTTTTAATTATTTATTTAAATAGGATTTGATTGGGTTTGATTTAATTGCCAGAAATGATATTTTGATTGCATTTTAATTTATTTTGATTTCTTTTGCAGGAAAACAGTGGAAGAAATATGGAAAAAGAATCTCAATCAATGAGAAGGCTCCAGCTATTGAAGATCAGAATTGGGAGCAAGTAAAATTGGATTTAGCAGAATTCTCTTGAAGAAACTCTCCTCTCTAAACATTCTTTTACAAAGACTATAAATAACAGATTGCAGAATGGAATAAGGGCTGCTCTCCTCTGCAATTTTAGAGCTTCTAAAAGCACTATTGTAATTGGAATTTAGAGTTGTAGGAGGGAGGAGTGAAAAATCTCAGATGTGGGGAACTATTGAGGATTTTCCCTTTGTTTTTTGAATTATGTGTGAGGGGCAGAGTTTGCACTATTGTGGCTCTGGTTTTGAAGACAGAAACTCAAGCAATGTAAAGGGCTGTTGGAGACCAAGGACAGAGGAATGGATGCAATAAAATTGGTATTTCTAATACTACTGTTTCAAATATCATTTTTAATTTTATGATGATAGGAATGTGTCATTTTATTCATGCTTGTGCACTATTGTCAATATGGGTAATTTGTCACAATCTTGTTATTATGTATCTCTGTTTTTTATGGATTAATTTCTCATTTTGGAGTAACTACTTACTCTGAAATCTATCTTATGAAACTGATTTATTAAATAATAATGTGTTGAGAACTATTTCCACATATCATTATTCAATTATTGGATTTATTGATTTGATAATCAATATCATTTTGTGAACTACTTCCTGAATGTTGTTGATTTATTATTTCAGTTTTAAGGTCTCAATAGAATGTGTTTTGGTAATCATAATATCAGTTAATTGAATTACTCCATTAACTTGATATTCATTATAAAACAAGACATATTTAAATCCCAATATTTTAATTATCTTGCTCTTAGTTGGGTTAGATCTATATCTGCCTAATTAAGATAGGATTTAGATTAGTTTCTTTTGCTTGCATCAAAGAATAAACTTGCATTTAGAATAAAATCTACATTCTTTTAAGTCCTCTCCTCAAAGAGGCAAAACTTTAGTTGTGGCTTGGCTGAGCCCAAATCAGCTTAAAGGTCATTCTCTTGCCTGATCAGCAAGAAGAAGTGATCTGATGTCCTTGTCTATTGGTAGTTAAAGATACATTATAAACCAATAGCAATAGGGAGAAGGTAACTGGACCTAGATGAACAGTCGGAGCCACCACACCAAACGGAAAAGGAGTTGCTTTTAAGGTCAGGACCGGGTGGTTATCCCCCAATGTTGTTGCAGCGATTTTCGAGGCATCAACATTTTTGGCACTAGAAGGAGGGCCTGAGATTTTTGTCTATTGGAGTCTTTTCAATTTTAATATTTTTTATGGCTCCTCTTAAACTTCCAATTTGGAGTTGTATCCATGGACGTGCATCCTCCAATACTCCACCCGAAGTGGTAAGACTCTTGTCTCAGGTAAAATTCAGTGGTAAGAGAAATTCTTCTGCTTTTAACCATGTCTTTCAATTTCTTCAAAATATTTCAAATTATGGTTTTCAAAGAATTGATGAAGGCATCTTATGTAGGATTTTTACTCTCACATTTGCGGCAAAAGTCAGAAGCTGGTGTAGAACTCTTCCAGTTGCTTCAATTCACAGCTGGGATCAATTTGTTACAATTTTCATTGCTAAATTTGATGACTACGATTATGAACAGGTATGTGAAGAAATTGAATATCTACGTAGGTTTGAAAATGAGTCTGTTAATGATTTTAATATTCGATTTCATTTGAATTGCTTAAGATTTAAAGACGAAGATAAACCTACGAAAGAAAAATCATTAGATTGGTTTGAATATGTTTGTTTTCTCTTGCCTCCCCATTCCCAATCCATATGAAATTAAGTTCAAGTTTTGTTTCATCCCCTTCCAACATAAATGAAAATCCCAACACGGATGTGCAAATAAATGGTGATGAAGTGGTTTCAGAAAGCTTGGAAAAAATTTCCATTCAAATGCAAGAAGACAACAATAGAAATTTTGGGGAAAAAGCCGCCTTGAAATCTGAAAGCTACTTTGAAGTAAATTCAGAAAATCAAATCGCAAATCAGCAAGTACAAGTAGCAATCAAAGCAAATAAAATGCAAACTGGTGTACAAATTTCTGAATTTCTCCATGATGAACAAATGCCGAAATCAGAGCAGCAAAGTAGCGTTCTTCAAGAAAGCATATGCACGCAAAGGAATGATCTGCAATCTGAAATTTACAATGAGCATAATGCACAAGAACTCTCAAACAGAGACAGTTTTAAACGCATTGTTTCAGGTTCACACTTTTCCCTTTATCCCGATATTTTCAATGATGGTAATATTTTTCCTCTTCGTATTAATGATATTTCAGAAATTAAAGAGGCTGATGTAAATGAATTACCATTAAATTTTTATCAAGATAGAGAAGCAATTAGTGATCATTCTTTTGCCATTAAGGAAAATGATTTTGTTGTTCCTCCTTGTTTCGATATATTGGATGAGATTGAAGGGAATTGTAAAGAATATGGAGAAGTCATTTATGATAATTACTCTGACATTGAGGATGTTGATTTCTATTCCTCTCAAGAGAATCCTCATGAGAAAATTGAAATAACATCTGAAAATGAGGAACGCTTCAATTTAGGAATTACCCCAACTAATCCTCATTTTAGAGTAGCTAATTATCTTCATGATTTCATCATTCAAGAAAACATTCCAATTTATGATTCATATGAGGATCAAACTCCCATTCCTACTCATAATCATAATTCGTTTTCTAATTCACAAGTTGGAATTCAAAATTTTTCAAATTCTATAATTCTGGCCAATCCTTGTGAAAATGAAATCATTTCAAAACAATCCCAATTGTGTTGTAACATTAGTTGTAAAAATAGTAATTTCATTTTATTTTTATTTCTTCAGTTACTTTGTTTAAATTTAGATTTATTTTCTGATTTTATTTTGCAAAATTTTCACACTTTTCGCTGGCATATTAAACACCTTACCATCAAACACTCAATTGATGCATTGCCCAATTGGGAAAACGAAGTTTCATATTATAATCATCAGCATCGAAAGATATTAATATTCCAATTTATATCAATGCTAATGTTTCATCAAAAGCTTCTATCTTTCCAAAGGCAATGTCAACAAGAGAATGTATTTTTGTAATCTGGCCAGCGATTCAATTCAATTAATAAATTGCCATTTTATTTGAAAGGCTTCCATCCATTTTTCATTAACTCATTGGAAAATTGTTTGGAACTTTTTCCTTCAAGGAAAATTGTCAATGATTTAAAATTTGTACATAACATTAACAAATTTTTTCAGGTCAACGAATCTAAAAGCTCATCTTCACAATCTGGCCTGTTATCTCTTCCTTTGAATATTTCCCAATTTTTAATAGAAATCCATCCAGATTTCTATGATCCAATCAGTATTCAATTAGAAAGGAAATTTCATGAGAAAGAGATTTTAATTAAGTTGCTAACAATAACTGTACATTCTTATTTTAGATTTATTTTCCTTAGTTTAGTTAGATTTTTATTCTTATTACTAACATTTGAACTGTACATAAATGCGGGAATAAAAATGAGAGAATGGTTACACTGGAAATATGACTATACCTAGTCATTTTCATGCATATGGTTAGAATAGGAGTAGAATTAATTTACTTAGCTTTTATGTAGTTAATTTATTTGCATAAGTTCTGTAGATTAAAAAATAAAACAAAGCAATCAGCCATTCTCATACATGTTCAGTGAAAACATTTTTCCCTTTCAGAAAATTTCAATTCTTGCTTTCTTTCAAATTTCTTACAGCAATACCTCTACTCTGCCTATTTCGAATAATATCTTGATTAAATTCAATTAAATTTGCATTTGGTATCGAGTGGCCTCAAAGCCACTTTTCTTCATTTCGATATTTCCTTCTAAGATTTTCTTTTGAAATTTCTATGGTAAGAATTTGAGGATATAAAAGCTTCATGATCCCATTATCCTATGAGATGTATGATTGACTATGATAAGCTCAATTCTAATTCAATCATTATCAGTCAATCTAACCTGTCACAACAATCATATGAAGTTCATATTATATTCCTCGGAATTTGCCAAAAGCTGATCTTAAGGATGCCCATTTTGCCAAGTGCACACATTGAAATCTGTTTTGATATTTTTCTACAATTAGTGGCTTAATCTCATTCTAATATTTAGTTTATTATCTGATGCTGTAAAAACGCATCATGTCTATTTACTAAAGGCATTTATTAAAAAGTCACTATGACAATACAGATTTTTCTCAAGATTAATTTGGAATGAGCAGAGGTAATAAATTGTTGTTTCACTTCGAAAGGGAAGCATAGTTTCATATTTATTTCTGATAAATTTTATATTCCACGGACATCAATAAATTGATTTCATTTAGGCTGATTTCACACTTAGATTTAGAATAAATAATGAGATGATTTTAATCAAAGGAAGGATTTGAAGACTTATCAGGTAAAATTTATAGACAAATTCCTTTCAGGTACGCATTTACAACTTTATTTTCATCCATTATTAGTTCATCTTTTTCTTAGTTTATTTGTGATTCGTGTTTTGTCTTATTTTCAGGTTTTCATTTGTTTTCAAAACTTGAAGTAAGCAGCAAATTCATTCCAAATTTGCAAACAGGTTCAGGGAAATTCAATTCTGATTCATTAGAATTTAAGCATTTTTGCAGCTTTGCTTTCATTCATTAGAAAACCCATTCGCATCATAAGATTTCATCGGAAGTAGTTCTTAGTATTTCTTTTGATAAAAAATTGTTCATCAAAGACCTCCGATGTATTATCTTACTCATATGCCATATCGCATTTCGCATATCGGAGCTTTCCAAGCGAAGTGTACCTATATGAATATGAATCGCCGATAATCGACTTTACTGATATTGCGATAAACACATAATTCCGGACCCGATATGAAATTCAAATCAAATTCATAAAAAATATCACGTCCGTTTAATCGCAATAATGGTAAGAGTATAAATTTTAAAGGGTCGATGCTTCGGATCCGATATGTTATCAAGTTTTTATCATAAAGTTATCGGATCCACTTTTCATCGCATATCGGCGTATCGAGAATGGTTACATCGGGTGCGTAAGATTGCCGATCGTCGATTTACGTCATCCATCGCATCACCGATATCGCAATCACTTCCTTGCAGTTTTATTTATGGCCGATGTCTCGGATCCGATATGTTATTGAAATCCCATCATAAAAAGTTATCGGGTCCACTCTTCATCGCATATCGGCATCGCAAAAATTATACTGTGTTACATCGGGTACCAAAAGTTTTCCAATCGCTGATATCGCAATCGCTTCGTCGCATTGTTATTTATGCTTACATCAAATCTCTGATTCTGCGATGTGCGATGCGCGATGAGAAGAAGCAAGGTGTCAATATTCCCCAATCCCCGATATAATATTTCTTTAATGATGCGATTGCTTCATTCATTGCACATGTTCTTATCAGCAATTTGTCATCGCAATCTCCGACGCGATAGCTTCCAATGCGTGCCTTTGAGCCATTAACA
Organism: Pinus taeda; assembly: GCA_000404065.3. NCBI lineage: Eukaryota > Viridiplantae > Streptophyta > Pinopsida > Pinales > Pinaceae > Pinus > Pinus taeda. The sequence goes on from APFE030058747.1 coordinate 106,456, forward strand.
TTTAATCGATATATGGCATAGCAATAAAGGTGAAGTTATGCAGATTAAATTTGAAGCATGGTGAAGAAATATGTTATGTGAATCATCCGATACGGCAATGTGTTATTTTAAAAGCGAGCTTGGGTAACCACTATGGTAAGAAAGCAATTAGTGACCAATTTGCAGCATATTCAAATTATTTCAATTTCTCATACATTTTAGTTTAAATATATAATTCCATAATTAAAATGGAATTCAAGACCTCTCTATATTCATATTTAAATTTATTATCTTGAATTTGGTCTTGATTCTGGACAATTTATCAAATCATGGAATTTATATGAAACTTATAATATTTTGAGAAATAGTCATTACTGCAAATTCTCATTCTTATTTCTGATGCATTTGTTTTAATTTCAATTCCTCTGAACACTAAGCATTCCATTTTTGCTGCTTGTTTTAGTTTAAATAAAATAAATAATGATTTTGGGTTATATGATTTTAGTTAGTTTGACTTCTTCATGTTTTTAATGTTAATTAAAATAAGAAGTCAGTTAGTTTGGAGAAATTGATACCTTTCAGGTAAGATCAAAAACAATTATCCAATGGTAAGATTCATGTGCCCACTTTCATTAATTCCATTTCATCACTCTAGTTTCAATTTTTGTTTTTAAATTATGCTGATATAAAACTCTGTTTTGCAGCTCTTCACAAAATTTTTCGATCTTCTGTCGAATCATATTTTCGAAGTCCATACTCTTCTCCTGGCTTTATTTAAATAAGCAGCGATAATCTTAATTGAAACAGCTACACCAGGAAGTTTCTGAACCCTTAATCTGTTTCTTTAAGCATTCCTTTTTAGAAAATGATTAAGATGATGCTTGGAGACAAGAAGATTCATATCAGACAGAAAGTATTCATTGTGGCTGAATTTTACGATCACTGTTATCCAAAAAGCCTAAAGCATTTACAACCCTGCAAGGTATGATTTTTCTAAATACTCGACATAAGAAGAAATGGTTACACGATTATTTTCTTTCTCTTCATATTGTTGAGACATTGGTATAAGCATTCTTGTTTGAGTTTATCTTTTGAAACTTGGATTTTCTTTCATTTTTCACATTTTTTCATTTTAATTTCGTCTGTTGATTTCTTTTCTCACTTTAGTATAAGAATTCTTTTTCTTCAGATTTCAGCTTTGATTTTGGTGACTTTGCCATTATTTATATCGAAGGCCTTTTTGTTACCTAACAATGGTCAGGATACGTGGAGAAAAATTGTTAATAGTCACCTATTAGCTTTTTCTTAAATCTCTTGGTAAAGTTTGATTTTCTTATTATAAAAGTAGACATACTTAAGGAAGAGATTACCAATCAAGAGAAATTGACAAAGTATCATAAAATCTGAAAAATTTCTTTTTCAACAAATTGTAATCATTTTGAAATTTCAAAATTTTATTAGGATCTTTCAAAGTTCTATTATCAGTCAAGAAAAGTTATTTTTAACCAAGTAAAGACACTTTACAGCAAAGCACCTTTAACTCTGAAATTGTCATTC
>APFE030058748.1:11382-38292 GCA_000404065.3 Pinus taeda
ATCAATGGGAAAATGAAAGGAGGGATATAAGGAAAAACTGCCTTGAGAAACAAACAAACTGTCAAAACATAAGCTTGCAAAACACCCGTCATTCCTCCATCGATTTCTTGCATGAAATTATGATTGTAATCCTCCTTTGGACTCATCACACCACCACAAAGCACATAGAGTAGACATACCTCGGCAAATATAGGTGAGCTTGGAAGAGGGTTTGCTGATTAAATGAATTTTTATGCCCAGAAATCTGCGCGCTGCCCAGATGTCGGCGCACCTCCCTGAAAAGTCCGCGCACCTCCCAGATGTCCGCGCCTGTGTATTTTCCTTCAGCAAAAAACTCCTCTCAGAGCCGCGCACTGCCCAGAAATCCGCGCACTTGCAGGAGGCTTTTGGAGGCCTTCCTAGTGTCAGAATTAGGTGCAGGATAGCTCGTTAGAAAGGTAGTTGAGTCTAATTTCCAACCCAACCAGAATTTTTCAATTTTGAGTTTATTTGACCTGTCAAAAATCAAATCTCCCAAGACTGGTCAAAAAGTGCCTAATGAGGCTGCCTCAAGGAAGAGTGTTGTTGCAGTCAACTTTTGAATGCCTTCCTCAACCCCAAATTGAGCTCATGATAGCTCATTGGAAAGATATTTGTGTCTAGTTATCATTTTACCCATCAATAAAGTCATTTGGCCAACCAAGCTAGGAGAAAACTTGATTTTCCCAGGGTCACTTTAGAGGTGCCTTTGATTCTCCTGAGGCAACGGTATTCTTGACATTTCTCTCAAACCATGACACCTGTGCAAAAAGTGAAGGAGGTTTTTCTTCTTTGGCATGTTATGGACAAAAACCTCTCTCAGTTTTCCAAAATTCATCTCTGACTGCTCTGAAACATCATTTGAGTGAAACTTGCCCCGATGTGTGAAACAAGGAATTTGGTCGAAATGAAGCGAATTGAAGGGGATAGGGGGCTTCTAAATTCTTGTGGAAATTTTTGGGAGTGGGGAGGGATGTTAGGCAGCAGGGGAAAGTGGAATCTCAGAGATTGAGTGAGGGGAAGGGGTCCAAAAGGGCATATCACAGGCCAAACCTAGAAAATTGCCAGGTTGTAGCTAGAAACTAGGGTTTGTGCAAAAATGAGGAATTTGGGAGTGTTGGGAAGTGTATGATATGGTACTTTGAGGATAGGGGAAGGTGTATGAACATCAGGAAACAAGTTTTGCCATTGATCTGACCATCCAAGAGAAATTGGCTTCAAAACCCTAGGAGAGGGAAATGAACTTGCCAAGGCACAACTGAAGCATGAACAAGGTGTGAAATGACCCAATGGAACTTGACATGATAATGAAAACCTCTGAATGATAATAGACTCAGCTAAATGATGACATAGACCGCCATTTGGACAACGTTAGAAGGAGTGAAAGCAAACCCTAGACCTTGACCAAATTTTGCTTGAAAACTCTTTGAAATGACAAAATTTGACCTTGACACTTGAAAATCACTATGTAAGAGCACATTTGATCACTGGAGGAACGCTGTAAAGACTGACACTAACAGATCGGTAGAGTAGAATTGTGTCTCTTGATTTAGACTAAAATTTATTGAGTGGTTGTAATTCTATCACCATATTTTCTACATGGTACCAGAACAGGATTCACATTAGAATGGGAATTTCGAAGTTGTTTCTCAGGAGGTTCGAATTTGCAGCTTCAGTGAATCATGATATCTTCAGAGTTGGGAGAATGGCATTCAATGGAATAAGATTAGAATATGCCTTGAAAGGAAAATCAAATTTCATTACATGGAAGGATCACAGGGAGGTGGTGCTTGATGAAAATGGCTTGCTAGAATACATCAAGAAAGATGTTTCAAAACCAACGGAATTTGATGCCCATAACCTAAACCAATGGAAGAAAGATGTAGCCAACACAAGGAGGATAATCTTGGAGGAAGTGTGAGAGCATATTATCTCAAATATCCATGGGAAAGAAACTCCTTTTGAAATGTGAAGGCATTAACAAAGCTACTTGAGAATATCAATGACCATATAAAACTGGCACTTAAAGACAAACTTTGAAATATCAAGATTGCATAAGAATGATACTATTCCACAGTATCTCACCATATTACACAAGTTTGGGATGATCTTGGAGGGTTTAGTGTGAATGTTTAAGATGATGACCTATTGAGCCTAGCTCTTCTAGGCCTTCCCAAAAGTGTAAAAATTATGAGTAGATATGAAAATTCTCATGAAATTTACTAAATCACGAGATTCAAATCTACTCTACTACTCTGTGGAATTCAATTCACAATCTAGAATGCATATCATAAATATGCATCAAGAGATAACACACATACACAAAGATTTATCTAGGGGAAATCAACTGCTCAAAACCCCTTCCTATAAGTATTTCATTAATCAAATAATAGGGATGAATACATATGGCATATGCTTGCTCAAGCTTGAGCACAACATGCAAGTGTATAGTTTATCCCTCTACCTGACTAGCTAACTCTGGCCAACACTTATCCAATTTTCAAACCCTCCAAGATTCTATTTCCTTATGTTGTTCCTTGAGGAATTATACCCCTATTAATTAATAAATTCCCTTGACTGAATTGTGCAATTCCTTTAGCCTGATCCGTTGGCTTCATGCACAACCTGTGGACATTGGAATAGTCTACAATTGATAGTACACTGCCTTGTAACCTCGACCTTAACTGGGTAACTTGAATTCTCTACATACAACAATTATTTTGGGTTGATTAATCATTTAACTAGATGATCATTGAGTGTGACTAAAGTCACACTTCACAACTTGGCCTTCCACTAGTTCGTCTAACAATTAGATCTAGTTTAACTGACAATAACTCAATTTAACTAAATTAGATTGCTACAAATTAACAACCACTCATGCTTAACTGAAATCAAGTCTTCCAAAACAAATTAAATAAGATAACATGGTTACACAAGCCATGTCACTCAATTTAACTCATCCAAAATGTCTATTGAAATGGAATTTCTAATTTTCTCTAGTTTGACCAAGGCAAATTAAACTGATATTTTTCTTGTTGCTTGTTCAACACTCCCTCTCAGCAATAAAGTGATTATCAACCACCCATATCATTCACCTATGGAATTTCCTACATGAAACACCTCTCACTATTGTTGCTTCTAATGTAACATCTACAACCAAGAAGCATTAAAAACAAAAAAACAAAAAAAACATTGAATCAACTATGTCTGCAACTATCTACTGGGAAAATTATGTTGTTGTTGACTTTGCTATTGAGCCTCTTACTCTATTGTCAACACTCCTCTACACTCATCATTATATGACTAACATTGATCCTCCTGCTACTAAATACTATGGGGCCCTGTAGCAAGGGTAATAATTCATGAGGAGAACATCTCAATTGACCCTGCCCAAATTTATGCAATTTATGGGACTAGGACTTCACATCTCCCCACCTCACACCTGGAGGTATGGCTACATGTGATCCTTCTACCCTACTGGAGGTATTTTCTTGAGTGGATGCATCCACTCTGCTTCCTATCTGCTTCTCCATTTGTGGTTTCTCCACAACTTCTTGAGGCTCCTTTTGAGGCTTCATTTTGAGAGGTAAATCATGCTTCCTCTCAACCACGATGTCTTTAACCCTTGTCGTTATCCTCAAGGATTTTCATGCACCTTCTATCTCAAGTGCATACAGGTTCATGACTCAAGCATTGATCTACTTTGCCTATCGCGTGGGTATGTGTCTTAGGAATGCTTTCCCTTTGTTGAAGATCACATCATAACCACAGTCTTCCAAAACTGCTACAAATATTATATTTTCTTTCAGGCTTGGAACAAACATGACATCCTTGAGTCTGAGAGGGCAGCCCGACTCCCTCTGAAATGTGACTATACCAATCCCGGTTGTGTTGTACCTTTCATTGCCTCCAAACTCAATGTTCATTTGGAGATCTTTCTCCTCCAAGTCACTGAAAAAAATATTTATTCCCCGTCATGTGGAACGAGGCAACCGAATCCAAGTACCACACACTACCCTTCACTGGGCTGACCATGAATGTGATAAGGGTGAAGTCAATCTTGAACTATGAAGCCATAGCTTCACCTGTTGCTAATACTTCAGGTTCCTTATTCCTAGAATTTTTGTGTGGAAACTTAGTGGCATAGTGCCTGAATTCATGACAATTGAAGCATTTAATTTTGGACAAGTCGTTCTTCTTGCCCTCTTGGCTGGAATCAACCTCACCTTGGGGTTTGTTTCGTTTGGCCTTCATTTTTTTTCCCACTAGAGAAAATTCCTCTTCATTTTCTCCTTTGGATGAGGTCACATATTTGGTATTTTGCCTTATTTCCTCCTATACCAAATCGGACCATAAGCATTCCGAATTTGGTAGTTTCTCCCTCCCATTCACCTAATCTTGATAGCTGTGCCAGCTCTTGGGAAGGGCTAGTATTACCAAATCATCATTATAAATTGTAATACCAACTCCTGCAAGTTCATCACAATGTTGTGTGAACCTACTCATATACTATTGAATAGATTCATTCTTATACATCTTGATATTTTGAATTTTATCGTTGAGTATCAGTTTCCTATGGTTGTTGCTACTCTGGAACAGATCTGTCAAGGCTTGCCACATTGCATAAGGGGTTTTTTTCCCATGGATATTTGAGACAATGTGGTCTCATTCCCTCCAATATTATTCATCTCGTCTTGGCTACACATTTCTTCCATTCTTCTAGATCCTTGACATCAACTATTCCTAGTTTTGGAATGTTATTCTCAAAAAATTCCTCCAATCCAGTGTCTTCCAACATTGCCTCCATGCGGTATTTCCAAGAAAATTAATTAGATTTAACCTCAAGGGCATACTGAAGTCTTATTCCATAGAAATCCATCCTTCTAGCTCTGAAGAATTTATGCTACATTGATCCTATAAGTTTTAAACTTTTGAGAAGCAACTTCAAAATTTACTCTATTGTGAATTTTGCTCTGATACCATGTAGAAATGATGTGTAGACCATAAAATACTCATGAAATTTACTAAATCACATGACTTAAATATACTCTATTGTTTTGTGGAATTCAATTCACAATCTAGAAAACATATCATAAACATGCATGAAGAGATAACACATATATTTATCTAGGGGAAAGAAATGGCTAAAAACCCCTTCCTATCTATATTACATTAATCAAAGAATAGAGATGAATAAATATTATTTCTCAAGCATGAGCACAACCTACAAATGTATAGTCTATCCCTCTCCTTAACTAACTAACTTTGGCCAAAACTTAGCCAATTTTCAAGCCCTCTAAGCTCCTATTTCCTTGAGTTTTTACTTGAGTAATTAGGCCCCTATTAATTAGTAACCATCAATAGAATTGCATAATTCCTTTAGGTTGGTCTGTTAAAATTGGAAACTATGGCCAAACTTCATGTGGGTCATATTATTTATGGCATATGATATTTTTCTTGGATTCCTCTCGTCGAGAGGTGTAGGATTAATCTAAAGATCATCCGATTTCGACATGTATTCATGGAGATATGAATTTATTTGTGTTATGGGACAATTCATCATGGTCGACCAGCAACCAAATTTTCCCCACTTGTGCTCAACGTTTTATTATAAAAAGAGGTGGCTTCTTAGTCATTTGGACACCCACACTCTTGTGATCTCTCTTCACTCTTTTTTGGGTTTGATGAAGATGAGATCTAGAGAGAGTGCCCTAGGTGATACGTTTCCCTATGGAGAAACCCTAACAGCTTATGAAGAAGTCTATTACACTACCCTAAATGTTGTAATGGAGCAAGGGCTCTAACACTGTCATGCTCTTAATGCTGAGATCTTAAGACGTTGCCTGACTAGAAGTATCATGGTTGCAGATCAATAAAGTTCTAACGTTGTTCCCTATGGAGATGACCTTAAGGCCTAATGGAGAAGGAGAGGTCTATCTAAAAGAGACCTAGCCACAGTTTTGTGTATGCCCTAATGCACTCTAAATGTTGGCCTTATTCCACGGTAAAAGAAGGGCTCCATGCGTCATTGAGCAATGGATTCATGTATGATGGAAATACCACAACTATATGATGCCTCTAGATTGTTGTTCTAAGCTTGGATGAGGTTCAGTTGGGAGCAGTTGTCATTAGATTAGAGGGCTAAGTGGCTAAATATAGCCTAGCTACTCTACTAGGCTGAAATCCATAACAAGCAGTTAAGGCTGGTATGCATTTGTAACAAGAGCATAAGTATTATCTCAGCATGATGTATTGCAGTTTGCAGCATATGTGACATTGAGGATGGGTGCAGCATGGTGCAACATGGTGCAGCACAGTGATGATAGAAATGGTGTGATAGTGCATCATGGTGCAACACATTGATCATGGAAATGGTGTGATGGTGAAGCATGGTGCAACACAGTGATGATGGGTGCAGCATGGTGCAAAATAGTGATGATGGGTGCAGCATGGTGCAACACAATGATAGGTACAATATGGCGATAGAATCACTTAAGTTCAGATCTGCTATCTCATGTGTCATATTCTTTGAGAAGATATCTACTATTATTTTGACAAGTCAAAATGTTGAATTTTGATGTATATGTACTATCTCTCTCTCTCTCTCTCTCTCTCTCTCTCTCTCTATGCTAGATTATTGAGGAACATAAAGAAGAATTGATCAAGGGTGTCCCCACATTGGGGTTTGTCCCTGGCTAGCACCACATCTTGTGTCCTCTTGTCTTGGCTTGTCTTCTGTGATTTATGTTTATGTTCTATCTGCATATTACTATCATGCTAAATTTGATTGCTAATCTAGAATTGATATTGAGTTAATGTGAAAAAATGAAGTAAATTTATCTCAGCATAGAACATACCTAAAATTAACATGATCCTATGACAACATGCACCACCTATACACATTGGTATAGTCTACAATTGATAGAAAACTCCCTTGGAGCCTCCAACTCAACTAGGTAACTTGAATTATCTGCATGCAACAATTATTTTGGGCTAATTGACTAATTAACTATATGATCATTGAGTATGACTAAAGTCACATTGCACAAGTTGACCTTCCACTAGTTCCTGTAATAGTTAGAACTATTTTAATGACAATAACTCAATTTAACTTAATTAGATTGCTACAAATTAGAAATCACTCATGCTTAATTGAACTCAAGTCTTCCAACTCAAATTAACTAAGCTAAAAGGGAAACTCAAGCCATGTCACTCACGTTAACTCATCCAAGTTGTCTGTTGAAATAGGAATTCAAATTTTCTCTAGTTTGACCAAGGAAATCAAACTGAGATTTTTCTTGTTGCATTTTCAATAAAAAGTTGGCATAGCTACCAGGACTCGGTGAATGGGAGGGATAGCTACCAAATTGGGAATGTGTGTGGTCTAATTTGATACAATAATAATTAGGCAGAATTTCAGAGATGGAACCTCAAACCAATCTAGAATCCAGCCAAGAGGGGAAAGAAGAGAGACTTGTCCAAAATAAAATGCTTTAATTTTCTTGAATTCAGGCACTATGCTACAACGTCTCCATGCAAAAAGTCTAGCAAGAAGAACTCAGAAGGAGGAGCAGGTGAAGCATCGGCTTCACAGTTTGAGATAGACTTCACCCTTATCACATGTATGGCTAGCATTGTGATGGGGAGTGTGTGGTACTTGGAGTTTGGTGCCTTGTTCCACATGATAGTGTGTAGAGAGTTTTTCACTGACCTGGAGGAGAAATATCTCCAGATGCATATTGAGCTTGCAGATGATGGAAGGTACAATGCTACCTAAATTGGTACAGTAACATTTAAGAGGGAGTTTATATCTCCTCGTCACCTCAAAGATGTCATGTTTGTTCCAAGCCTAAAGAAGAATCTCATATTTGTAGAAGTTTTGGAAGACCATCGTTATGATGTGATCTTCAACAAACGGAAAGCATTCCTGAGACACATAGCCACTGGACAAGGGAAGCAGATCAGGGTTCCGGTGAATAACTTGTATAAACTTGATGTGGAAGACTATACTACATTAAGAAGTCAGGAAAATAACTTACAAAGATGTGATGTCAGTGAACTTTTGCACGTAAAATTGGGTCATTTGCATCATGGTGTCTTCAATATTATGCAACAACTAACCACTGGCCTCCCTAAAAGAGCACTTTAGCAATAGGATGTCTACAAAGGTTGTACCTTGGGGAAGTATGTGAAATGCACATTCCATGATTAAGATAGAAAAGCACATGTAGTCTTGGAAAGAGTCCACATTGATGTTTGTGGACCTTTCTTAACGGCCTCCACTACCATACATAAATATTTTGTTATTTTAGTGAAGATTTACCAAGGAAGTTATAGATCTTCTTCATGCTAAATAAGGATGAGATATTCTCAAAGTTTGTAGAATTCAAGGCACTAGTTGAGAAAGAGACCAACAAGAAGGTGAAGGCTCTCGGGAGAAAAAATGGAGGTGAGTATGTTTCGAATGACTTCAAGTATTTTTGTGCAAAGGAAGCAATTCAAAGAGAGATGACATCAACCCACAACCCACAATAGAATAGGGTAGCTAAGAGAAAGAACCAAATTATTGTTGGAGCTACGAGATCTATGCTACATGACTAAGGCCTCCCACTACATTTGTGGGTAGAGGCATGTAACACAACAATCTACTTGCAAAACCAAATTCCTCATCATATTCTTGGTATGATTACATTGGAGGGGGCCTTCTTGGGGAGAAAGATAGATATGTCTCACTTCAATATTTTTGAATCCTCTATTTATTATCATGTCTCCAAAGATTCAAGGAAGAAACTTGAGCCGACAACAAAGTTCATAGTTTTTGTTCGTTACAATGAAATTCCACAAAATTAACATGTTTACTTACCTTCCCTCAGAATTATAGTTGTGTGAAGGAATGTAAAGTTTGATTAGGAAAAAGTGATCCGTTCTCTCTAGAGAGGGAGCTTCATATCCAACCAGAAGAGGAGATTTTAGCTCCAAAGGAGTAGGCTCCGGAATTTGTGGAGCAACCACAAATGGAGAATCAAAGAGGAGGCAAAGTGGAGACATCCACTCAAGCAGAACCATACAAAGAAGGGAGAAAACTAAATGTGGAAGGTGATAGATTAATGCAGGATGTAAGGGAGAATGTGGGAGCTCCTTCAAATTTGAGCAAGCAAAGGAGGTCACTTGAGAGGTACACTAGCTACATGTCTCTAATGAATGATCTTGTAGAGACTTAGACATCCTCTTTTGAGGAATCAATAGAGAAACATGTTTGGGTTGTTGAAATGGCGGAAGAGTACAAATTCATGATAAAGAATAGTGTTTGGGAAGTGGTCCCAAGACCAACAGATAATTTAGTTGTGGGTTCCAGATGGATCTTCAAGATTAAGCATGCAGCAAACAAAAACATAAAGAAGTATAAGGCCATAATTTTGGCCAAAGGATTCTCCCAAGTTGAGAGAATTGACTATGAGGAAACCTTTGTTCCTATAACAAGGTATTCATCCATTAGATCAATTCTTGCACTGGTTGCACAGATGGGGTGGAAGATCCACCAAATGGATATAAAAACAACATTTCTCAATGGTGTTATTGAGGAAGAGGTGCACATCAAGATACTAGAAGGTTTTGAGACATTTTATTAGGATTCTCATGTGTGCAAACTCAGGCGAGTGTTATAAGGTTTCAAACAGGCACCCGACCTTGGTACACCAGGATCGAACTGGTCTAGGCTTCACCAAAAGTGAAGTCGATGTGAAACTCTATCATATTTTGGTAGAAGGTAAAATATGTATTAATTTTCTTATATGTTGATGATTTAATATTAACAGGTCAAGAGAAATTGATCAGCTCTTGTAAGGAGGACCTTGCAAGGGAATTTGAGATTAAAGACATGGGTCTCATGCACTACTTCCTCGGGTTGGAAGTATCTAAAGGAGATGGGGAATTGTTTTTGTATCAAGATAAGTATTCGAACGAGATAATGCAAAGATTTTTCATGGAGAGTTGTAAGCACATGGAGACAAATCGGGCAATCCACTGGAGGAGGGAGAATGTCACTTCATATGAAGAGGTTAATGCTACCATTTACCGGAATCTAGTGGGTTTACTCATGTATCTCGTGAACACATTACCATATATGTGATATGTAGTTAACCAATTGAGATAAGCTATGTTTAGGCCGACCAAATTGTATTGGAAGGAAGCTAAGCATGTCTTACGGTACTTCAAAGGAACTACCCGGTATGGATTATCGTACATATAGACAAAGGGAGTGAAGTTGTGTGGCTTCACAAATTCAAATTGGGTAGGGAGTCCATCTGACCAAAAGACTACATCTAGTTTAATTTTTAGTGTTGAGTCTACGACAGTTTCCTGCTACAGTAGGAAGCAGAGATATGTGGCACTCAGATCGGTAGAAGCGAAATACACGATTTCAAGTCAAGAAACATGTGAGGAAATCTAGATGATAAAGATACTTGTGGGACTAATTAGTTTCATTATGGATCCAATTGCAATCTACTTTGATAATCTGAGTTACTTTAATCTCTCTAATTATCTAGTATTTCACAATCAATCCAAGCATATAGTGTTAAAATTGGCAACTAGGGCCAAAATTAATGTGGGTCATCTTATTCATCATTGATAATATTTTTATTAGATTCCTCTCATCTAGGGGTGTAAGATTGATATAAAGATCATCCGATTCTGATAAGTATTCATGGAGATATGTATTATTTTGATTATGGAATTATTATCAAGCCAACCTACAACTCATGTAGGCTTAGAAGCCCAACAGTCGCATCTATTCAAACATCATCATTTGTGTATAAATACAAGAGGACTTTTCCTCATTTTCACTCACTCATCTCATCGCATCTCTCTCTCTCTTTACTACGCAGAAAAGAGTCTCTTCTCTACTGCACCGAAAAGGGTCTCTCTCTCACACATGTGAAGCCGGAAGCTGCTGAAACTGAAGCTGCAACTGCAGAAGTAAAGTTTGACTTGCATGGAACAGAAGATATACTCATCTAAACTACATTATAGTTTCATCTGAATATCCTTTGAAAGCTGCAACGTTTGGTGGTGGAATCAAGTCAATCCGACGGATGGTTTGCAAGATATCCACTGCCCTAGTTTGAAGGAAGTTGCGGAAACTGAAGCTGCAACTATAGAAGTGAAGTTTGACCTGCGTGGACCAGAAGATATCCTCATATGAACTGTTCTATAGGTTCATCTAAACCTCCTCTTAAAGCCGCAACTTTTGGTGGTGGAATCAAGCCGATCCGATGGTCGGTTTGTGAGATATCATCTGCCCTAGTTTGATGATGAAGCCGCTAATGCTGATGTTGTTGATCTAGGGTTTGGTACTACTGATATAAATCAGATTTATTGTATTATTTCTCTCTGCTGAATTATTGAAGATAAAAGAAGATTTGATCAAAGGGTTTCCCCACACATTGTGGGGTTTGTCCCTGGCTCGCCGCCACATCTTGTGTCTCTTGTCTTGGCTTGTTTTCTGTCGATCATTCAATGTTCTATCTGCACTTTACTTTATCTACATGTGATTGCTAATCTATGGAATATAATAAGAAAAAGAAGTAAACTATTATAAGCATAGAAAATACCATAACTTAACATGGTATCAGAGCTGAGGTGAAGACAAAGCCTGAGCAAGAGCAAGAGCAATCACCAAAGAGAAGAATGGCAAGGCTATGCTAAAAGAACTATGGGGTCCTCATCACTCTTTCCTACCGATGACAAGCTCCGTGAGAAAGCTAACTATCACATATGGAAGATGTCTATCGATCTAACCCTAGAAGATCAAGGAGTGTTGGAACATGTAAGAGGCAATATTGTTGAGCCTCCATCAAATGCATCCGCTGCTGCCTGAAACAAATGGAAAAACGGAGAAGTCAAAATAAAGAAGATCATCCGGGACTCTATCGACAAGCACTTGGTGGCCTACATCTCTAAACTAGACACCTCTAAGGAAATCTATGATAGACTAGTGAGTATATTTAAAGTTAATGATGCAAATCAAGTTTTGTTTCTTAGAAATAAACTGAGGGAAATCAAGAAGGGTAAAGATGAGAGTATGCAATCATACTTCTTAAGAATCACCGAGATCAAGAACGATCTCCTATCTATTGGGGAGACTATTACTAACAGAGAAATGGCACTCACGACTCTCGGAAGATTACCATCCGAATGGTACGTGTTCAGGACTACTCTTCTGAATAATAATATAATTCCTGGTTTCGAGGAATTAATGGCTAGATGCATTCAAGAAGAAACAAGGGTAGAAGAGCAAGAAATGCCCATGCCTAAAGGTCCTCCTGCTACCCTTTCTTCTCATGCTAAGAAAAAAAATAATTCCGAGACTAAATCAAAAGGAAAGGCTGAACCTAAAGATGGAAGAAAAGGACAATGTTACATCTACGATAAAGCATGTCATTATGCAAGGGAGTGCCCTGATAGAAAGGACTCACACCGGGACGATGATCAAAATCCCTCTGATGGCAAGGAATGAAAAATTCAATAGCAAAGGTAAGAGGAGATTTGGGAATCAAGGAAGAGGACAATCATTCAAGAAGTCTAGAAATTCCAGGATGTATTAAATGCACCTGACCTCAAAAAGAACCTGGTGTCCATCTCGACAATGGAAGACAAAGGCTACAAGGTTGATGGAAGTCTGCTAGGTGTCATATCTTATGACACGTCTCTTCAGTCCGAACTTTGTCATCGGAGGTTTTCCCACCTTCATTATAAAGCTCTACCTGGTGTAAGACAAATGGTGATAGGGATGCCCGAATTCCGAGTAGAGAAAGAAGGTGTATGTCTAGAATGTGCTGAAGGAAACCTCAAAAGGGGACTGTTGTGGCCACCAACAACCCCCCTCCTTATGAAGTATTATTGCTAATACTAAATAAGTGGGGACACTGAAAAAAATTAGTTAATGTTACATTTTCTTTTTAGATGAAATCTACAACATCATGGACTTAGGAAAATACCTTGAAAAATCTAGAAAACCTAAGTTTCATAATGAAGAAAATTAAATTTACTCCTAAAAGGATATCGCATCGCGCAAAGGATGATAGGATACACCTTCCAAAGAGTTAAAACAATAAAAGATGATATTGCGACGCGAAAAACTTCATCGCATCGCATATACTGAAGACAAACACTCTCATTGAAAAACTTTAAAACATCGCCAATATACAATATCGCATATCGCACATCGCAAATATCACAAAAATTACACAAGAATTATAATGATCTGCGATATTGCGACACCGCAATACTGTGACAACTCAAAGTTGCGATATTGCGATCTGCGATAAAAAACAGCACGATGATATTGTGACATTGCGACATTGTGATACTGCGATTTGCGACATCACAAAGCAAAAACACGGGAATCCTCCATCGCAGTTGGTTCTGGCTCATTGATCGAGAAAAATTTTAGCCAAGAGTTGGTCATGTATTTTAATGCGAATTAATGGGTTATTGCCAGTTGTTAATGAAGTAGGGTGTTGTGTTTTTCGAAAAAATAACTCACGTAAGGTGGCATGTCTCGTATATCTTCATCATTTAAAAGGTTTTCCTGTTATTAGTCCTTTATCATTACTTCTACCTCAATGTAAACTGCAAGAAAGAAGGACGAAGCATTACACAACGCACTATGCAGAAAACAACAAAGAAGGTAGGCAGCGCTCCAATGTACATTTCGGAAGGTGTACTCAATCCGCTCAAGGAAGAAAAAGAGCCGCAGAACTCTTCGGAGGCATCTATCACAGATTTCTCATATATAGTCATGATTAAATGGATACTGAAAGACGCTGATACCAGGAACAAACAGTTTAATTCTCAGGGTCAAGAGCTCACAGAACCACTATTTTTACAAATTTTGGGCTTTATACCGAGTGAGAGAAAAAGGCGCAAGAGGCAAAAACCGCATCAGGGAAGCCCGGATCAAGAAACAGAGGCAGTTTCCGATGCGCAATTAGCGCTTAGCGCTAATCACGCATCGCTAAGAAAAATTGATCGAAAAGGAAGGTCCCTAATTGCTCAGTCACCTACGAGCCCCAAAAACTGCAAAAAAATCAGCGATAGAAGCAAACTGGAAACAAAAGCTATCTGAAGGTTAACCAAGTTGAAATGGGATTTTTACCAGGCATACACGGTAATGCTACATATTCATTGGATGATTCTCAAGCATATCATCAATTTTACTGAGAAGAGAATGTCAGCTCTTGTCGTTTCTGTTTGCTTAACTCAACCAAAGGCGGAAGACAGTCAACCGACTCTACTTAGAAAAATATTGAATGCTTGTGACATTAAGGAGTAGATTTAGAAATAGTTAGTAGATTTAATTTTAGAATAGTTTTGCTTAGGAAGAGGACAGTCATTTAAACCGAATCCTCAAATTCTGTAAATAAGTTATTTATTTAGTAGTATTTAAACCCTTCTCATGCATTTAGAGAAGGGTCCAGAAATTTATCAAAAAACTTGTCCTCAGAACATGCACTGTTGCACCCTCAGAGGAGGTTTTGGTGAATGAATGGAACGAGGTTTATTTGATATTTGCATTTGATATCTGCTACTTATGTTGCACTTATGTACTCTTAGTAGATGTTGAATCAAGGAGAGATAAATCAATCATTGCTTGAAGCTCATGAGTAGGACTAGTTATAAATGGTACTTTTATCTCTTAACCATTTCTGCTTATGCGTTAAAGTGATATTCAGTTTTCAATTATTTATATGTTACAGCATGAATGTCTGAATTATCATTTGGAACTTTTGTATGGTGATAACTATTTGTTTATGTTTAGTGTATGAATAGCTCATTTATGCAATAAGTTTTAACAGTTGTTTCGTCTAACTTCTTATACGAAGTAGCTCATTTTTATCGAATTCCTTTCTTACGATATCTGAATGATCTTTATTACCAGTTATCGTATGAAATATTTTTAGATCGCATAGAAGAAAGATCACACCCCGGGTTAGCATAAATTTCAATGTTTTTCTATTTATTAGAATACATAGCATAGCATTAGATTAGATAGAAGTATTCCAGTCCAAACAAAAACACCCTTCTTTCACACACACACATACACTGAATTGGGAAACTGGTCCCAGATCCCCAGCCAGACCCGGTATACCAAACGGATAAGGAGCTTCTAACCAAGGTCCGGACTGGGCGGGTATCCCCCTTGTTGTCGACCCGATTTTTGAGGTCTTCAACAGGGACTATTCCCCTCAAGCAAAAGCAAGACCTCCAATATATTACAGTTGGTTCACTTAGGCATATCTGAGGCTGGCATTAAGAGGGAGACTACTACCCACATACTCCTGAGCAGAATGGTGTGGCGAAAAGGAAGAACCGTATGATTGTGTAAGCTGTCTCTATGGATATATGATGCCTAATGTGGAGGAACCCATGGATCTTATTTATCCACCTGAGCCTCCCTCTTCTAGGAAGAGGCCTTCATGGCTTAGGAGGATACTTGATGATGCTAAAGGACATGCTGCACTAGGAGGAACCTTCCATGAAAGTAAGAAACCTAACAGGTATAAGGGATACCTGACCATCATGAGCACAATCATACAAAATGAGCCTTCATCATTCTTAGATGCCATCAAGCATCAAGTATGGAAGGATGATATGACCATAGAATATGAGTCTATTATGGAGAATGGTGTCTGGGAAGTAGTTCCCAGACCCCAGGACAAGACAATTGTCACTTCTAAATGGCTTTACAAGATAAAGCATGCAACAAATGGATGTATGGAAAGTATAAGGCTCATTTTGTTGCTCTTGGTTTCTCCCAGAAGGAAGGTATAGACTATAATATTTGCACCTGTTGCTAGATATACAACCATCTGCTTGATCATATCCCTTGTGGCTTCACAAGGATGGAACCTACATTAGATGGATATTAAGACCGCATTCTTGCACGGTTCGATCAAAGAAGAGGTCTATGTGGAGCAACCCAAAGGATTTGAGATTTATGATTGAAAATCTCATGTATGCGGGTTGAAGAAGGCTCTCTATGGGCTAAAGCAAGCACCCCGAGCATGGTATGAGAGGATCGATAGCTACTTGATGAAGATGGGATTCACTAGGATTGAAGTCGATCCTAACCTTTACCTTAAGGTTGAAAATGACAAGCCTCTCATACTGGTGTTGTATGTGGATGACCTCTTTCTAACAGGTGCATACCCTCTCATTCACAAATGTAAGAGGGAGTTGGCTTCTGAATTTGAAATGAAGAACCAAGGACTTGATGTGTGGCAGAAGCCAAGGGAAATTTTCCTATCTCAAGGAAAATATGTGGTGAATATTCTGAAAATAATTGGTATGACGGACTACAAGCCTGTGACTACCTCGAGGATCTTAATTTTCAGAAGTTATATGGTAGTGATGTCGGACCAGATTTTGGAAATGCCTCTGAGTTTCAAAAACTCATTCTCATTGATGTTCTTGGTGAACCTCCATCCGAACATATGTTTTGAATTTAACATTGTGAGCTCATATTTGGTTGAGCCTCACTAGATTGGCGCCAAGAATCTTCTGAGATATCTTTAGGCCACAATCTTTCATGGATTGAGATACACTGCCAGAAATATGAAACTGCATGATTATTCAAATGTTGATTAGGCAAGTAGTGTGGAGGATCACTGGATCACTTTTAGTGTTGTTTCTCTTTGGATTCTGCTTCGATATAATGGATGAGCAGGAAGCAGAAGTAGGTTTCCATAAGCACCACTGAGACCAGATACATATCTATGAGTATGATCTCATATGAAGCTACCTGGTTGGGGAAGCTCTTCAGCGAGCTGTTTGAACACATACCACTATGATTCTCTGTAACAACCAGAGGTGGGATTTGATTATTGAGGAATTATGTATTCTTCGATTGCTCCAGCAGATAGACATCATCTGGGATATGGTAATTCAATGAGTAAGGAGGCTCCATCACATTAAGATGTTGTACAAGTCGATAAACCTTGTCAAAGCCCCGAGGAAAGATCTAATCTATGATTTTCCCAAATGACTTGGAGTCGTTAAGAAACCCTTGTACAAGGGTCCTGCATGTTGCATACATTGAGCTCTAGGAGCCCTAAGGGCTTGTGGTTCTTACTGGAGCAACATACGACCATAGGGTGACTCCCCCTCCCTTGGTGGTGTGCACTGGAACAAGATGATTTGCTCTATTATGGGACAAGATGATTCGCTCTCTTGTGGAACAAGATGATTTGCTCTCATGTGTAGCAGGATGATTAGTTCTCTTGTGAGACCTAGATTGATCTGTTCTCCATGGCGATTGTAGCAAGATTGATGTGTTATCCTGTGAGGCCTAGATTGATGTGTTCTCCATGGTGATTATAGCGAGAGTGATGTGTTCTCCTATGAGGCTTGGATTGATGTGTTCTCCATGGCGATTGTAGCAGGATTGATGTGTTCTCCTATGAGGCCTATATTGATGTGTTCTCCATGGCGATTGTAGTAGGATTGATGTGTTCTCCTGTGAGGCCTAGATTGATGTGTTCTCCATGGCGATTGTAGTAGGATTGATGCGTTCTCCTGAGAGGACAGGATTGATTAGTTCTCCTTTCGAGGCATCCTACTGATGTAGTCTAGGACTCATGGGAAGTAACTCTCATCTGATCAATGAGTAGGGAAATGAAGTTAGGGACCATAGTAGTATTGATGGATGCATCATTATATCTACCATACTCCCTACGCTAGGATGACCTCCATTGGTCTGGGATCAATGATACTGGTCTGCGACCAGTGGTAGGAGTGGTACATTCTATGACACTAAGTTCGGGTTGGTCAAGACTGGTCATGGGACCAGTGGTATGTACTCTGAGACTGACTTTGAGTTAGTGGAGGATGTTACTGGTCTGGGACCAGTGGTAGGAGTTATACATACTATGATGTTGACTTCAAGTCAGTTGAGACTGGTCTGGGACTAGTGGTATATACTCTGAGCCTGACTTTGAGTCAGTATGATACATCCTCGATCATTTCTTCTTCTTCATAAGTTGAACAAAAGCATAGCAAAACAAAACAATGCAAGAGCAGAGAAGAATAGAAAAATGCAAGAGCAGAGTAGAACAGGGTTGAACAAGACAAAGTAGTACAGGCATAATAGAGTAGAGCAGGCAAGGGTCGGGCTGTACAGGGCAGTGCATTTGATGGATGAATGGTAACGACTGATAGACAGATTGCAGTTGAAGTTCTCCCTAGTTGAGAGGGAGTGTTAAAATTGGAAACTAGGGCCAAAATTCATGTGGGTCATCTTATTCATGGCTGATAATATTTTTTTTAGATTCCTCTCGTCGATAGGTGTAAGATTGATCTAAATGTCATCCAATTCTGATAAGTATTCATGGAGATATGTATTATTTTGATTATGGAATTATTATCAAGCCGACCTACAACTCATGTAGGCTCAGAAGCCCAACAGTCACTTCTATTCAAACATCAACATTTGTGTATAAATACAAGAGGAATTTTCCTCATTTTCACTCACTCATCTCATCACATCTCTCTCTCTACTGCGTAGAAAAGAGTCTCTTCTCTACTGCATAGAAAAGGGTCTCTCTCTCACACATGTGAAGCCGAAAGCTGCTGAAACTGAAGCTGCAACTGCAGAAGTAAAGTTTGACTTATGTGGACCAGAAAATCTCCTCATCTGAACTATGTTATAGGTTCAGCTGAACCTCCTTTGAAAACCGCAACTTTTGGTGGTGAAATCAAGTCAATCTGACGGACGGTTTGCAAGATATCAACTGCCCTAGTTTGAAGGAAGCTGCGGAAACTAAAGCTGCAACTGCAGAAGTGAAGTTTGACCTGCGTGGACCAGAATATATCCTCATCTGAACTTCATTGTAGGTTCATCTTAACCTCCTCTAGAAGCCGCAACTTTTGGTGGTGGAATCAAGTCAATCCGACAGTCGGTTTGTGAGATATCGTTTGCGCTAGTTTGATGGTGAAGCCTCTAATGTTGATGCTCCTAATCTAGGGTTTGCTACTATTGATATAAATTAGATTTATTGTACTATTTCTCTCTACTGAATTATTGAAGATAAAAGAAGATTTTATCAAAGGGTTTCCCCACACATTGTGGGGTTTGTCCCTGGCTCGCTGCCACATCTTGTGTCTCTTGTCTTGGCTGGTTTTCTGTCGATCATTTAATGTTCTATCTGCACTTTACTTTATGTACATGTGATTGCTAATTTGTGGAATATAATAAGAAAAATAAGTAAAATGTTATAAGTATAGAACATACCATAACTTAACACATAGATATCTAGTATCATAATTTACGGGACTATGTGCAGAGGCTGATAATGTTTCTACAATATGTTCCAACTGAGAAACAAGATGGTTACATCCTAACAAAGTCTTTGTCAAGAGGGAAGTTCTAATTCCATAGGTGCAGGATAAGGGTGGTTGATAATCCCTTTCTTGCTAAGAGGGAGCATTGAGAAGTATAGCAAGAAAAGCTCAATTTAGCTATACCTTGGTCAAATTGAGAAAATTCAAATTTCCACATCAAAAAACAACTTGGAGGAACTTTACTTTGTGACATGGATCTTTTCACTGGGTTAGCTCAGTAAATTCAAGTTAGACGACTCAGATTTTAGTTAAGCATGTGTGATTGCTAAATTTTAGTAATCTAGTTCAATTGTATCCAACTTTGTTCATTCAAACTAGTTCTAACGGTTAATGGAACTAGTGGAAGTTCATTTCTGCAGTGGGACAACAATATAACTTATTGATCATCCAGTTAACTAATCAATGAACTCAAAATAACTAGTGCTTGTAAGGAATTCGGGTTCCTCCACTGTGGTGGAGATTCCAAGGAAGTGTTTTTTGAAAATGTAACTATGTTCAGTCTTCATTAATGTACTTGAGTCATCATGTAATGTACTTGTCAAAAGAATAAATAAAAGAATTACTATTATTATTATTATTATTAGTCTGACTTATTAAAGCATGGGTTTCATGCTTGGGTCACCTAGTTTTAGGTCAAAGTCCCCATTGAGGACTTCTAGGATTTATTTTGATTCAATAGAGTCATTTTACTTTTAAAGAGACCCTTATTTGGATTTTGAATCATGTAAAAAGGTTAAGTATTGAGTCAAATATGATTTATGTATCCTCCACACCATGTCGGCCTAAGGACCCTATTTTATCTCACATGAAGCCTATAAACATAAACACATTGAATTCATTTGGAGGATCATTCTCTCACACAAGTTCGATATCTCTTGAAGCTGGGAAAAAGTGTGAAGTTCTCTTGTATCTAGGAAAAGGTACAAAGTCTATTACTAGGAAGCTGAAGTGAATGCGAGTTTGGGTAAGTCCAAGGAGAAAGGAAGAAACAAATTTTTTGTGCCTCTCTCTCTCTATTTCGTGTCCTAGATTGGGAGATCGAAGTCTTCCAAGTTTTTCTATTGCCGGAAGTTTCCAGTTGTCGGAAGATGCTTCCTAGTCGAAGTTGCTGGAAAGGGGTTGAAATTATGGAGTCTGACTTGGTGTGGAGGAAAGGTCTTTTCTTGGTCTAGGGGGGAGATTCTCAAAGAATACTATTAAAAGGAAGAATTTATTGACTGGGTTTTCCCTTGAGGGGGGTTTTCCCTTGGCATAGTGCTTACATCTTGTGTCTATTGTTTTATGTGTTGTTGCTTACGTAATTTCTTGATGAAATAAAGGAAAGAATATGTAAAGAATCGTAATAATAAGCAACATCACAAGTAATTATCAAGAATAAGAAAATATTTCTGCCTTTCTGATTTCCTAACATGGAATTAGAGCTTTGGTGAAGAAAGAAGTAAAAGGCATTCTCGAGCACTTGATCAAGGAACCATTCAAAAGGACTAACTTAGGGAAGAAGTCTACTATACTCAAGGAAGATGTCTAAAACAATTAAGGGAGAGAAAAAACTTGAAGGGGCCTCTAACTGTAGGTCCTTGAAGAAGAGGATTGACCTAATTCCAGTGATGCTGACAAAGTGAAATACAGGGTGTTAGAATTGGTGGCCATGACTCTGATAGTAGAAGGAATAAAGTACAACCTTGTCCCATTCATAGCTAACATCAATCATGCTCAGGAAATGTATGAGCCCCTGTCAAAGTTATTTACTATTAAGAAAACTAGTCAAGTAGAAAGTTTGAAGAATGAGCTTAGGACCACAAATATGACTAAAGAAGACACTATGGAATTCTTCTTTGTGAAGTTAGTTATAATTAGGGATGACCTCTTAGCCATTGATGAAATTGTTCCAGACAAAGAACTCATGATCTCTACACTATCAGGATTTCCATCCTTTTGAGGTGCATTTGCTACAGGTCTTAACAGTTGGAAGGAAGCTCCCACTTTTGAAGAACTATTGAATTCCTACAGTCAGAAAGAATTAAGGATCTCATTAGTTGTCATTCTTGAAGGAGTATCAAATTCCTACATTGCTCAACATAAAGGAATGAAATAAAAAGGACCAAGGAAGAAAGTTGACATGTCCAAGATAGAATGTTATTAATGCCATAAGAAGGGCCCCTACAAGAGTGACTGTCCCGACAATCCAAAGAATAAGAAGAGAGATAGATATCATGCTAACTTTGTTGAGGAGTGAGACTCAAAGAAAGGCAAGCCCAAAGAATCTGACATTAGGTACTTACACTACTACGTCCTTTTCTTGTAGCTTTAGATATCTTGTTTTATATGTTTTAGAATTTATAGGTTTTTTACATATTTGGAAAAGACATTTTTATTGCTTTTATAAGTTTGTAGGTATCCCTCAAGCTTTGGAGGGAACCCCCAACAACTCCCTAAGATAAGTATCTCATTTCCTTTCAGTTTTTTGGTTTCATGTATTCATTTAGTTTTGATTGTATTAAATACTAATCACCATTCTCCCTCTATTGTCTTGATTAGGAAAAGGATTTGCAAGAAATATGAAGGAGGACCTCTCAAGACAAGGTTGGTCAAGGAACAAAGGTATGTTGATTTCTTTACATCGAAATGATTATTCATTTGACAATATATTATTAACATTGTTATGTCTAGCTATATTGAAGCATAGTGATTCTTGTTTTGGGTGATTCATCACTTGATAAATATACCCACCCCACTCATATTCTTAATTAATTTTGTCAAACCCTAGACAAGTTCTAGAAAACCCTAAATTAAGGGTGTGATAATGTGAATTTTTAAAACCCTAAAGCTGCTTAGGGACATTCTGAAATGTTATTTGAAGTTTTATTGATGATGTCATGTTTGGGATTTTGGTATGATTAGGAAAACTTAACTTTTTAGGGTTGAATGATAAGGTCTAAAATCTCAAACCTTTGAATTTTTGGTAATGTTGTGTTTGTTATGTTTCTACATTGAAACCCTAGCTCATTAGGGTTTAGTGGAATGTGTGAGCAAGACTCTTATAAATTCTTAGAAATTATTTCCTTGGTATGCGTGTGTTTCTCTGATCAAGCCATAGTCCAATCAAGTTTGTATGTCTTACTCTTATTTTAGAATTTGGGTTTGACTAACACATGATATGAAATGTATTTTCATGAGGATGAAATCTAGGCATCTATAGACATTTCCTTTTAATTGAAACCCTAGTCTGGTCTAAGTCAGATGTATTAAGTTTGTCGAACATATGATATGCTTATGAATGATTGTGAATTCCTAGATATGTATGTTGACCTAGTTATTGATAGTCCTAAGTCTTATGATTTAATGGAAGTCCTTATCTAAATATTCTAGGATGATGGTATTTGGAAATCTAGGGTTTGCAACTAAATCCTAGTAGTAGTTACGTTGTCTAGTATGTGTGATATAACAATATGAGATCTATTTATTTAATGATTGTTGAGCTTGTGAAAATGGAATTCTAGGGTTTTGGAGTTGAACCCTAGTCAAAGTAAAATCTTTGATGTATGATGACAATATGATAATTTGAGATTTGTGTAATATAATTGAAATCTGAGTTCTGGTTGGGATTGATGGTTTATCAGAAATCTAGGGTTTGCAACTAACCCTAGTGGAAGTTGGTCATGTTAATGACTAAGTTGTGATTGACTTTGATCAATTCTTCTATATGAAATCTAGGATTTGTATGAAACCCTAGTGATAAGTCTAACATTAGAATTTTGAAAGGTTGTTGGATGCTTTATTTTTGTTTGAATTGTTTCTAGGGTTTTCTTTATGTTGTAATAAGGTATATCATACCTTTGGAAGAAACATTGAAACCCTAGATGGAATTAAAGTTGTTATGAAGTAGTCTAGGGTTTATGACAAAGTCCTTAACAAGATTTTGAATAGTATATGTCTCTTATTTGTAATTAAGTATGGGTATATGATGTGTATAAATTTGAAATTCTTCTATGGTTTTGATATGGCTAACTTCATGCTTCTATAGACTTGGTTTTACTTGCTATCGAAGTTCTACAAGTACACAATCTTCAATATGGTGAATATGCCCGTTGATATGATAAGCATGATGATGATAACTCTGATGATATGGTTGGAAGCCATGAAATATTCTCTGATGACGAGAAGAAGAATTTGATCTCCTAGAGGAAGTCTTCATAGAAGAGATCTCCCAAAGATTAAGAGGGACTCTAGATGAATAGATTCTCCCTGGTTGAGAGGGAGGGTATAACTTGGTTTTGATTAAAGAATTTCAGAGGATATGTTGTTGCATGAGAAGTAGGAAGGCATATGCTTGAGGAATATTATGTCAAATATTCAGTTGATAGTCCTCCTATGAAAAGTTGAGAAGCAACATCAAATTGTCTGGAAGACCCCAAAGGTTTGTATTTAATTATGTACATGTGAATGTATATTATTGATTAGGGTTATGACTGTACAAGTGAATCTCTTGAAGGTTTTGATAACATGTTGGTTACCAATCAATTTTATTGGGAGAGATTGGTCATCCTTGATTTGTTGGATCAAGGGATGTTGAGGCTTTGTGAAAGAAGCATTGCCTGGGAAGAAATTTGGTCGATACTTTGTGTAGATGTCTAGGTCCCAAAGCTGAAAAGGTGGTGTTGGTTATTGAGCTCTGTTTTGGATACACACTTGGATTTTTGGGTTGTTGGTTAGCAAGTAAGCTCGATGGCACCTAGAATGGATTAAAGCTTGAGTCCATCTTATTCCCACATGGATAGATTTCTCTGGTTAGGAATCTAGTTTGTGGCATTGTAGTGCCTAAATTGTTGAGAGACCACTTGGATAGATTTCCCTGGTTAGGAATCTAGTCCATGGCATTGTGATGCCTAAAGCTCTCATGGTTCATATAGTTTGAGACCTTCCATTTTATTTCTAGATTATGAATACCACCCTAGCTAAGAGGGAGTGTTGGAAAATGTAACTATGTTTGGTCTTCATTAATGTACTTGAGTCATCATGTAATGTAATTGTCAAAAGAATTAAGAAAATTATTATTATTATTATTATTACTGTGAATTATAAAAGCATGGATTTTATGCTTAGGTCACCTTATTTTAGGTCAAAGTCCCCATTGAGGACTTCTAGGATTTATTCTAAGTCAATAGAGTCATTATACATTTAAAGAGACCCTTCTTGGGATTTTGAATCATCTAAAAATGTTAAGTATTGAGTCAAATATGATCTATGTCTCCTCCACACCATGTTGGCCTAGAAGAAGATCAAGTCGACCTAACGACCTTATTCAACCTCATATGGAGCCTATAAATACAAGCACATCGAATTCATTTGGAGAATCACTCTCTCACACAAGTTCAATATCTCTTGCAGCTGGCAAAAAGTGCGAAGTTCTCTTGTAGCCTCTAAGGAGAAAGGAAAAATCGAAATTTTGGTGCCTCTCTTTCTCTCTCTATTTCACGTCCTGGATTGGGAGATTGAAGTCTTCCAAGTTTCTCTGTTGTCAGAAGCTATCAGGTGTCAGAAGCTGATGCCTAGTCGAAATTTCTGGAAATGGGTCAAAATTATTGAGGCTGACTTGGTGTGGAGGGAAGGTCTTGTCTTGGTATAGGGTGAAGAGTCTCAAAGAATAATATTGAAAGGGAGAATTTCTTGACTGGGTTTTCCCCTTGAGGGGGGTTTATCCCTGGCATAGTGCCTACATCTGGTATCTATAATTTTATGTGTTGTTTATTTGGTAATTTCTTGATGAACTAAAGGAAAGAAGATATAAAGAATCATAGTAATAAGAAACATCACAAGTAATTATCAAGAATAAGAAAATATTTCTGCCTTTCTAATTTTCTAACAAGTGTAACAAGCAGTTGTAAACTAGTTTGAGTGTACAAGTTTCGCTTGCAGCCAGATGACCAATCCTTGGGAATTTCATAATCAATTGGAGGAAATTTCCTAAAAAATAGGCGTTAATTCATCAATATTTGTGCAAGGAAATAAGGGCTCAAGAAGAGGCATAAATTAACTAAGTTTGTGTCAGAGCTTCTCATTGGGTAGAGAGATAGGTTATTCACTTGTAGGTTGTGCTTAGAGCGGACAAAAATACATCTTTATTCATGTGATTAATGCAAAGAGGCTTGAGGAGTTTTTCCCAATTGGGTTCCCCTAGAAAAAATATTGTGCATGTTTGATTTTTCTTATTGCATGTTTGCGAATGTTGTTTTGAATTGTGAATTAAATTCCGCAAATCATTAGAGTAGCATTGTGTCTCTTTCTTTAGATTAAAATTTCTTGAGAAGTTGCATTTCTATCACCATATTTTCTACGTTCAAAAAGGCAGGACATACAAAGCCAAATTATTTGTAAAGAGAGTCGAAGAAGTCAGTGTGAATAACTAGAAACCCTTGAGCGAGTTGTCAGACGAGAGAGGATTCAATTTTTGAAGGCTATATTAGCTTCTAGGAGGCAGAGCGAGTCACTTCCAAAGGGAGAGGGAGGTAGGATAGCTCACTTGGAGCCAAGTTCTAGGAAATGTGAATGATCTAGAGCCAATAGTGTGAGTTCTAGGCTGCAGTGCGAGTAGCTAGTGTGGGGTTCGATAAGTTCGAGTTATTTAACAAAGGAGATTTGTTATCTCCAAATATTTTTCCAATATATTTGCTGGAGGATTTCCAGTTGAGCATCAAGATTATTGTACTCATAGATTTGCTGCATAATAATAAAATAAACCCTCATTTGGTGCATCGATTTCCCTTCAAGGTTTTTTTAGGGACATTTAGTCCAAAAATATTGGTTTCAATTTTTTATGTGTGTGCTTCTATTTCTCATTTCCTTATTTTACTTCCGCAACATATTTTATTTGTGAAGAATCCACCAATGAGTTTTATTTTTATTTGTCTTAAACAAATAAATTGCTCATTAGTTAGGAGAATAATTTCCAAATGGTGAATTTAAGGAAATTTCACACTAACCAGCCTTGGGAATCCATCTTGATGGATTGTATCTTTGGCCTCCCTTCTACCAAGCATGGTAATGACTTTTTGTGTGTGTGTTTTGGTATATTTTCTAATTTTTCCATTCTAACTGTCTACAAGAAGAGTATCACAACAAAAGCCACTGCCAAGCTCTTTTTCAAATTGGTGGGTACATTTTGGGATCCCACATGCCATCATATAAAATTGGGATAACATATTCCTAAGCACATCCTAGTTGAGGTTTTGGTCATTGTGAGACACCAAGTTCCCCAAATCAACTACCTTCCACCCCCAAACAGATGGCTAGACAGAGGTCATCAACAAGATGATCATGCACATTCTGCGCATGTACAACTCCAAGAATCCACACACAGGATGACAGTATCCCTTATATTCAAAACAACTACAACATAGCTCTCCATATATCAATTGGCCACAACCTCTGTCAAATGGGCATGAGATTTCAACCATTGGGTCCCCTTGATGTCCCATTTCCCCTTGCAACTAC
>APFE030058754.1:0-21116 GCA_000404065.3 Pinus taeda
TGTTTGGACAGATTTACAATCTCTATATTCTAAAACAGGAAATTTAAACCTAGGGAGACCAAGATTAAACTGTTTGGACCTCCCTTTAACTAAAAAAAATAGCGATACCGGGATAACTTTACAAAATTTGAAGGAAATTGGATGAACTTGAAGTAGCCTTCTTCATTTGGAGACTGCTAAGCAAATATGGAGCATTGCAGCAAGCAAAGTACGACATATTTGGCCTGTAAAATGCCAATCATGAAAAATGAATAACCTGCTGCAGCAGGCAACTAACAGACACCATTGATCCAGAAATTCTCCACTATTTTTTCCTACACTGACTTCATTGATTCATTTGTCCATCCAGTTATGAATATGCTAACCAATAGCCCTCAGCCCAGAATCAGTCAAGAGATAAAAAGGGTGTTACAGTTGGCAAAGAACAGTAAAGTGGGAGATTGGTATTATACCAGCACCACACAGAGATAAGGATATATGAATTCCAACTAGATCCCTACAAACTGCCCAAATACCTCCCCATGAGGATATTTGCATTAGAATACTTTAGGCAAATTATAAATTTTGATGAAGTAAATTTCCTATCAGCTAGGAAGAAGACCCAGTTCAAAGTAAAAAACCAATTGGGACCCTTTATTTGCAATAATAGGAAGCAAGACCAGAGGCCGATAAGATTCTACAGTAGATGAAATTCAAGAATAGTTTTATATGGAAATATGACCCTCATGGAGTCATAAACAAGCTAAGGCTAAAGGTCAAATTGGGTCCTTTCATCCATCATCCTAGGCCAGACATTGAGAGATTTTCCAACCAATTAGAATGGTTGAAAACACTTTGATAGACATGGGCAATACTCTAGTTGATGTAGAGAATACATTGATTGATGTAGAGAAACAAATTGATACAAGTTCCTTCCTACAGGCTCTAGAATTAGGAGAACCAATGAATATTCCTCCTATTTTACAAACTCTAGAAAATGAAGATAGAAATGCAAAGAGAACCATGGAAGAAGGTTCTAGTTCAACTATGGAAACCACAAGTGAGCAGTTTGAGATTAGTTACAGGAAGAGGCCCAAGCTTAATCCTGTAACTGAACAGGAAGACACCATTGACTCACTGGAAATCACAAACACTGATACAATGGTGGAAAGGAGCAAAGGCACACCAACTTTAGGACAAACACACCAGCCCTCAACATCAAACACTCAACTTATTGGGAGGCAACTCAGTGTTGAGATTTCTTCATTCACCAGGCATGTGGATAAAGAGAAGGACATCAAAGATAGATACAAGGAAATTAAGTTAAGAATGAGAAGTTGAAGGCTGAGACTTATGCCCAATACTTCAATCAAACACCTGCAAATCAAAACAAGTTGATGTCAGCCTTTGAAATCAAAACAGGAAAAATTCAGATGTCATTCATGCAACCTACAGTCCAACAGCCAAAAACATCAGCAGACTATAGGAAAACAAATTTTGAGGTTTTGGCCAGGGATGTTGATCCCATCGACCAAATTGAGTTTCATAAGAAAGCAAGTGAGATGATCTCTTCCACCTTGACAAGTAAAGCTATGACTGCACACAAACTGCAAAGTTCATTAGATAATATCACTGCACAGTACAAACTGGAGAAGACCTCTTCACAAGCCAAAGATAATAGAATCCAGTCACTAGAAGACTTGGTGATTGAGCTAGGACTTGATCCCAATGATATCAAGGCTAATGAGAAGTTGATAAAGTAAAAGAATGAGGACATTGTTGCTCTCAAAAAACAACTCAAATTGCCTCATTCAGAGCACCCACAGACAAAAGAGGTCTTAGAAAGCCAAACACAATAGGAGGAAATGATGGACCTTGTTTTACAACTTAATGATCAATTGAAGGAAATGGAGAAGGAGTTAGACAACTTGATACAATTAAACAAGCTAGCCTTGAGACTACGATTGCCACTATTATCCCAATAGTCACTACTGTAGTACCATCCACCTTGGAATCTGCATTAGCTCCTACAGCTCCACTGGCTATAGCACTACCAGCTGCCACAACATCTACATCAGCAACAGGATCGACAACAGCAGCAGCTTAGCCAAGTGATGAGGCAAGTAAGTTGGTCAAGGCAATGGAAGACATGTCTATTTAGATCACAGAAATAAACAAGCTTAAGGAAACGATAACCAAGTTAGAGAATGATAACAAGCTTGCACAAATTATGCACAAGGAAGAAGTTCAAAAGTCAACTAGGTTGACTAAAAGGATGAAGAGCTTGGAGAAAAAATTAACGTTAAAAGAGCCACTTGGCCAAGCTAAGGAGCAGTTATGGGCCAATATCATTGACTCTGTCAATGATATTTGGTCATCCATTCAAGTAATTTTTTAACAAAATGACTTAGTGAAAGAGGCTACAGAAGCCATACGGAGAGTTAAAGCAGAACTTGGAGACATGCCATAGCAAGCCACTAGAATAATTCATTTCCTCAACTCCAAAAAACAAATATGAATTGCTGGATCTGGAGATACCTGACAGGACTGGCACAATACTAGAGGTAAAAAAGGTCCTCACCAAGAGGAATTTGATGATGAACCTTTAAGATAAATGTCAAACCATGCAGTTGGCTATAGAGAAGTTCATGGTTAAGTTTGATGTTTTGAGGCAGAAAGGTCTGCCAAATCCCTTGGTGATAAATGATAAATTGATTCCACAAGAATACTACAACAGGAGAATCAGAGATCAGGTAAATACTTCTTCCATGAAAGGGATGCCTACTGGAAAGGTTCTATATCAAACATTTGAGAACTTGTTTTACTGCCAGCATGAGGTAAAACACCTTTTTGTAAATAAACCCACTTTTGCCAAGTACACAGAAGCAGATGAAATTTATAGGAGGATGGTAAATATTCAATTACTAGATGCAGACACATGGGAAAATTTGAATGACTTACTATAAAAATACATAGTCAA
The DNA here is from genome assembly GCA_000404065.3 of Pinus taeda. Classification (NCBI taxonomy): domain Eukaryota; kingdom Viridiplantae; phylum Streptophyta; class Pinopsida; order Pinales; family Pinaceae; genus Pinus; species Pinus taeda. The sequence goes on from APFE030058754.1 coordinate 2,960, forward strand.
AATGTGAAAATTGACAGTCAAAGTGAAAAGGGCACAGTAAAGGAAAAGTAACAGGCCAGCCAAATGAAAGAGTATCAGGTGAAAGTGTATCAGTTAAAAGATCAAAGTAAAAAGAACAACCAGTGTGAAAACCAACAATAGGGCAAAGAATAAACAACAAAATATCAGAGCATAAAGACAACACAACCAAATAAACAGGGACAACATACAGTAGTTGAACATTTGTCTCTATCTTCCTTCATGAAGATATTTCTTTCTCCTAGGTTAATTGGCAAGATAGTTTGAGATATTTTGTAAACTATTTTTATATAAACACTTCATATTTCAAAGTATTGAGGGTGGATTGCTATACATTTGCAGAGTTGTATTGATCATAAACTTGAGGGTTATTGTACCAATTTTTCAAGTCAACATACTGGATTGAGTAATAAAGAGATTGCATTACGAGATTCATGTGTTGAGCTATTACAGTGAAGTATTTTCATTTGTCAAAATTGTTATCTTCTTATGTATTTCACAAACTTGCATGTTATTTAAAGTGAATGAATTAACTGGAAATTTATTTACAGAATTTGTTTAAGTACACCCTGTCTTGAACAATTAATCATTTCTATGTTTTATTCTGATATCTGGATCTGAGAATCCTTAGTTGCTTTCCCATCCCGGTTGACCTCTTTCATTTTTTTCACAATCCGACCTAAGGAACCCTTAATTTCTCTTTGGATTCGATTGAAACTAACTTCACCATCCAGCCTTAAGATCTTAAATAACTCAGCTACCTTGCCCTGTAGACACTATTTTTAGAACTTGATCCAGTCCTGTTTGCTTGACCTTTGACCCCATAGCCCAATGATAAATGACATCCCTCTATCCATCGAAGTAAGCGATTCCACCCCAAAATCCGAATCAAAACCCAAGTACAAACATAACGACGCTAAAATCAATTATCTAAACAAAGTTAAATCATAAAGAGAGAGCCCTCTCTGCGCATTAGGAAGGTTAGATCCTAATCTCCAAAGTCGGTATGTGGCTACCTCTAATCACTTCTTTCTTAACAACTGTAGAGAAATATTGGAGAGATAACATATTAGCGACCATACTGGGGACTCGATCCCTAGTGTAATAAAACTTTAAAGAAACCTTAAAATTCATCTTTTGCACCTTAAGGTCATTTTAGAGTTGTTGTTTAAAAGTTTCACAAAAAACAATTAAATAATTAAAATTATGGCTCCCAAAAAGACTCACTATACTAGGGCAAATCCAGATCCAAACCCTGCTATAATAGTTGATGACCCTGACAGAATTTTAAGGAAATAAAAAAAGGTAGAAACTCAAGCAAGTAGTAGCCAGTTAGTTAAAGCAAATTCACTCCCCGAGGAATTATCAACTTGAGAGGATATTCCGTTTGATTTGTCATTTGACCTTTTCTTTGTTTAGAACTAAATTAGAAAATGTAATTCATGAAACTGTATTAGACCCTAATTTTATTCAATTCATTGAGTCAAAAAAAGTGCATATACATCCAGATTTAGATAAACTTGTGTTGCAAACTTTTGACAAACTAGAAGCTTTAACCTCTACATTGATAAGCCATATAGATAATGCCTATCCTCAACAATCAGTTGAATTAGCTGCCCTCACTGCTGCTACCTCTGAACTTTCTGCAGAATCTTCAAATACTGTAAATACACCTTCATTTACTACCACCTCGCCTATAATATCCACCATAATTCATTCCCCTAAACCAATTATTCCTTAGCTTCCTCTTCAACCAAACACCTCAAACTCATCTAGTACATCTCCAACCATCTCAAGTCCTTCTTCAAGCACCACTACTTTGCCTTGTAGTCAAAACAAAATCTCAGCCATGGCAGACAAATATGTACTTTTGGTCTTACCAGCACAACTCCATGCCATGCCCAAGATTATCAAAGAAAAATCTTTTTGTTTGATGCTACTGGTCAATATACTACCCAACAACATGTGAACAAAATGACTGATTACTTTGAATTGCATGAAATCGATGAGTCTGATGTCCAAATTGGGTTATTTGCCCAAACATTAACAGGGGATGTTAAGAAATGGTTCAAAGGTTTACCTGCTAATCATATTGCAGATTTAGCTGCTTTTCATAGATTATTCATTGATAGATGGGAAATAAAGAAAAACCCTCTGCAAATACTATCTAAATATGATAACATTATTAGAGCTCCTAATGAATCAGTTCAGGATTATTGTACTAGGTTCAATAGCATCTACAATGCAATCCCTGCTAATATTAAACCTCCACCAAACCTAGCATTGATCAAATTTCCTGATGGTTTTGACACTGACATGTCATACCAATTAAGGGAAAGAAACCCTGAAACATTAGAACAAATGCAAAGTAACGTTGTTAGTGTAGAAGCAAATTTATTAGCTAAGAAAGCTAAGATGAGAAATGAAAAAAGAGTTGTCATTAAAGAGGAAACTTCCACTTCTGATGGTAAAGTAGATAGTTTAGCAAAGAGTGTAGAAAGAATAATGGATATATTAGAAAACATGGAAAGAAAAACTCAGTCGGAAAATCAATAGCCACCCCCAATAAGAAACCCCAACTTTAGGAAGAATCCTAACACTGGAAAGAAAGCTATACCAGATCAACAAATTAGACCACCCTTCCAGGAAAACTATGTTGAGGGTTCAAAAAACCATGAAGAAGAGGATGACACCGAGATAAACCTATTAGGGATTAAAAATGAAGATGTTGTTTTTCTTACTCAGGAAGAACATGAATTGTACATGGCGCAACAATTGCAATTAGAATATGGAGAATCCTTTGACTTCAAACAAGGCTATGAATTTGTTATATATGAGGTTCACAAATAGTACAACCTTAGAAGCAAAAAGAATACTGAAATTGCCACTAAGAAATCAATCCAAACCCACACTAAAAAGATAATAGAAGCTCCTGTGACCAAAGTTCTACAAATTCTCCCTAAGGGAACTCAGGAGACTTCTAGCCCAAAAATTGTAGATATAACTTCATCTCAGACTCAAACGAAACTGTTACTCAAATCATTATAAATAAGAGAATTCAAAACAAAACTGTTGAAACACAAACTGAAGTGCCAGGTATTGAAAAAGAAGATAAAAGTACACAGACCACATTTACTAAGGAAGATCTCATCTAATCAGGCAAAACTCAATTGCCATTCAACATTAAGACTGAGATAACAAAATTGAAAATATCAGTTCCTTTGACCAAGCTAGTGAAAAATGAATCATATAGAGCACAAATCACTGCAACACTAAATATAGGTGAAGGAGAGGATGGTGTAAACTTGAATGATGATCAACCTGAGTTATTGTTTGGTCCAAAAGTAAATGGCACACATCAGCAAGGGGGTGTTCCTCCCTTCTACTGTAGCTTGAACGTTCATGACAAAATCTTACGTAATGCTATGCTAGACTCAGGGGCATCCCATAACCTAATGCCAAAAGCAATCATGGAGAGATTAAACGTAGATATCACTAGACCATACAAGGACCCTTTTTCCTTTGATTCTAGCTAAGTTAAAGGCCTTGGCCTCATTAAAGATTTGTGTGTAACTCTAGTCCAGTGCCCAACAAAGAGTATTGTCATGGACATAATAGTTGTTGATACCCCACCCAAGTATGGAATGCTATTGTCTTGCTCATGGGGAGCAAAATTACAGGGATCTCTACAGTTAGACATGTCATATGCCACCATATATGTGTTTGGTCAGCATAGAAAAATTTACAGAGAAACGTTGATGAAATACATGCTGAGTAGTGCAGAAAATCCTCAGAATTTCCCTATATACTCCATGCATTTTGATATGGACTCTTTTATCTTGTACAATTCAGACAATGCAAAAAATGAAATCCCAGTTGTAGAAGAAAAATACAAAGCTCCTAATAGTGAAAACATTTTTCATGAGTCCCTATGGCATCTAGATTTTGATGGCTCTGTGAATAGATTAGGAGCATGTGCAGGAGTTTGGATTCACAACATGGAAAACAATCATTATGAAGGTCATGCCTTTAGATTAAACTTTAAATGCACAAATAACATGGCAGAATATGAAGCTCTAATCTTAGGACTATAAATGGTTAAAAAACTTGGAGCCAAGAGAGTTTCTATCATGGGAGAATCAAAATTGATTATAAAACAAATCAAAGGTGAATACTTTGTGAATAATCCCAGACTTAGCTAGTATAAAGAGATTGTCCTAGATTTGATCAAAAACCTTTTGGAAACTAACTTTGCTGCCATTCCTAGGAAACAGAATATGCAAGCTCATAGTCTGGCCACTTTTGCTAGTACTTGCAAATTTCCTTTTCAGCACAACCACCAGTACACTGCAGAAGTGAGACACAGGCCTGTTATACCTGAAAATTTGAAATATTGGCAAATTTTCTCACAAGATTCTCAAATTTATGATTTCATGAATGTTGAAGGAGAGTTTCAAAATTGTAATATAGACACAGATTGTATAGTAGATAATAACATAGATAGTGAAATAGATATAAATGCTTTAGATCTGAATAAACCCACTAATTTCACTAAAGTAGAAATAGATAACTTAAAAAATGTAGAAATATAAGAAATAGTGAATGATGATCCTGAAATTTTAAACCTTAAAGATAACCTTTTTCCCAAGGGATTAGTCCCATTAGAAGAATTGTTTGATCAAATGATGTAGTTAGGAAACCAAAAATGGAGCCTTTAAGAGCAAACATAGAAGAATGTAACATAGGAAGTGAAGAAAAACCCAAGTTTATCAAAATATCTAAAGCATTACCTCCAAATGAAAAACTGAAGTACATAAACCTGTTCAAAGAGTTTCAAGATGTCTTTGCCTGGAGTTATGAAGACCTTAAGTCTTATGATACCAGCATAATTCAACATAAGATACCTATCAAAGAAGATCATAAACCTTTTAAACAAAATCTTAGGAGAATTAATCCAGTTCTTATGCCACTCATTGAAAATGAAGTAAAAAGGATGTATGATGAACAGATCATAGCACCCATTAGATATTCAGATTGGGTCTCTAACTTAGTCACTACTAGGAAGAAAAGAGGAGAAATCAGACTCTGTTGATTTCATAAACTTGAAAAAAGTCTCATTAATGGACAACTATCCTCTCCCAAAAATGGACCATATTCTTCAAGGGGTAGTAGGCTCATCCATAACTTCATTGCTTTATGGATTTTCTGGATACAACCAAATCTTAGTTCAACCAGAGGATCAAGCAAAGACTGCATTTACTACTCCTTGGGGTACTTTCATGTATTTGAAGATGCCTTTTGGATTAATGAATGCAGCAACAACATTCCAAAGAGCTATGATATAGCTTTTGCCAAAGAAATCCGTGATTTTCTAGTTGTTTACCAAGATGACATCACAATCTTTTCTAAATCAGATAATAAACATCTAGATCACCTAAGAAGAGTTTTCATTAAATGCAGAAAATTTGTTATTTCCTTGAATCCCAAAAAGACACTCCTTGGTATAGAAGAAGGTAAACTCTTGGGACACCAAATATCCAAAGATGGAATTAGAATAGATCCAGCTAGAATAGAGGCAATCCTGACCATCACTCATCCTAGAAACATCAAAGAATTACAGTAATTTTTTGGCAAAATAAATTTCTTAGGAGATTCATTTCAAACTTAGCAGAATTAATTAGAGAGTTAAACAACATGTTGAAGAAAGATTCAGCACTTAAGTGGAAAGTAGAGGCTAAACAGTCTTTTGAGGCAATCAAGGAAGCCCTTACCAAAACTCCAGTCCTCATAAGTCCTGATTTCAACAAAGATTTTATAATTTTTTCTTTTGCTTCAAAACATACTATTGTAACAATCTTGTTGCAAAATAATGATCAAGGATATGAGCAACCTATTGCATTTTTCAGCAAATGTTTGAGAGATGCTACACTAAAGTATAACATAATGGAAAAATAGGCACTTGCCTTAGTGAAAGCTATTAAAGATTTCAGAGTGTACATCTTGTATTCATACATCATTGCTTATGTTCCAAATTCAATAGTAAAGGACATTTTGACACAAAATGGGCCTGAAGGAAAGAGAGGCAAATGGATTTCCACTATTTTGGAATATGACATAGAAATAAAGCCTACAAAACTTATCAAAGGCTAAGGTTTAGCTAAACTCATGGCTGAATCGAACTATCAGGCCTTAGATATAAATTTCATTGGTGCCCTAGATGATCATGAAGAGATGGTGACTCCACAGATCAGTGAACATTTTATAGATTCACCTTGGTATGCAGATATCATATTTGTCTTGCCAAACTTACAAGCTCCTCCTGGTTTATCTAGAACTAAAGACATATTTTTAAAAATGAAATCATTGAAATATTATATTATACATAATGCTTTATTTTGGAAAGATAATGGTGGCATTCTATTAAATTGTTTATTGAAATATGAAGTTGACAAAATTATGCAAGAATTTCATGCTAGAGATTGTGGAGGACACCTATATTGGAAAACAACTGCTGACAAGATCTTGAGGGCAGGTATTTACTGTCCCACCCTTTTTGCAGATGTTAAGAAACATGTGACCTCCTATCACAAGTTCCAGATATTTGAGAGAAAAAGGAAGTTCTTTCCTTTACCTCTCAAACCCATATCCACAGAAGTACCTTTTCAACAATGGGGTTTAGAATTCATTGGAGAAATTCACCCATCCTCCTCATCCCAGCATAAATGGATTTTGACAGCCACTGATTACTTTACTAAATGGATAGAAGTCATCCCTTCTAGATAAGCCACAGACTCTGTCATTATCTCACTCCTTGAAAACAATATCCTTTCAAGATTTGGATGCCCCCAAAAGCTCATTACTGATAATGCAACTGCTTTCAAATCCAAGAAAATGGTATAATTTTGTAACAAATATCACATTACCCTTGGCCATTCCACTGCCTATTACCCTCAAGGTAATGGAATTGCAGAATCCTCAAACAAAAGCCTTGTTAATATCATTAAGAAACTGCTAGAAGAGAACAAGAAGACATGGAACAAAAAGTTGGTAAATGCCTTATGGGCAAACAGACTAACTACCAAAAAGTCCACTGGTACATCTCCTTATCAGTTAGGATATGGAATGGATGTTGTTTTTCCATCCTCTTTAGGAGTGTCAGTGATGAAAATTATTCAAGAGTTGCAGGTAGAACCAAATGATATCCAAAGAAGGATAAATCAGACAATACACTTGTAGCAAACCAGAGAAGAAGTCTATGTCAAATCACAAGTGATCTAGGGTAAAATCAAAAATATTTTTGACAAAAAGACCAAAGTTGATGATTTTTACATAGGTGATAAAGTTCTCAAAAGGGATTCCAGAAGAGAAGATATGGGTAAACATGGCAAATTTGATTTCCTGTGGCAAGTCCCTTATGTCATTTATGGTTACAGAGGTAAAAATACATTTTTCTTGAGACAGTTAGATGGAATAGATCTACCAGGAGGACCAGTCAGTGGTAGGATGTTGAAGCATTACTTATCCACAGATTAACAATATTTAATTTTACTTTGTTCATTGTATATATAACATTACAAAGTTTAGATTGGATTGGACGGTAATCTTTTGAGGTTGAAGCCCAGAGAGAAGGTCCTGAGCTTTGGGAGGCTCACCATCATAAGTATGAATAAAGCATAATCACATAAGAGCAGTTTACACGTTAACTACAATCACAGTTTCAAAGGCTACTAATCTTAAAGTTTTTGACACTTCACCAGGAAATGCCATTCCCATGTGGAGCCACGGTTAGGGTCCTATAATAATAGGATTCCAAATTTTGAATTGGTTGTGGTTAGTCTTGTAATATTGTACATACTTTTGCTTTCTACAAAATGTTTCCCACATTAAAAAAATAAAAATGTAAAGAGGGTATGTCCTAAAAGAATAATCAAAGGACAAAAACAAAGAAAAAAGATCAAAAAAGTGAAAATATGAACCCCAAAAATAAATAAAAATACATCATGAAAGTGTGCAAATTCAAATGCCACTAGCATTGCTTTACTTTGTCAAATAAGATTATGTGCAACTTGTCAAAAAATGCCACAATCCATGATGGTCAAATAGTTTAATCTTGACTCATTCATGCTTTAAATTTCATGTTGATAGATAGAGAATAAAGATCTAGCCAAACTATTTAACCTTGGCAGGTCAGTAGTTAGGTAGAGAATAAAAATGAGCTCATTAGTTTAATCTAAGCCGTTGGAACTTATGAGGTTAGAATTAGATAGTTTTCTTGTCAAAAGTAAAGGAAATAAAGCGTCAACAAGCTCAAATGCACCCAAGAAACGAAGAGAAAATGTTAGGATAAATAAAGGGTAGGTAGAAGAAAGGTTGCAAATGCACAAGGTTGTTGAGTTAAAAGCACATTTATCATGATTAATCTTATGTTTCATGTGCACGAGGAATTGTGAGAAAGAAATGATGTTCACCATGCCTGTTTATTAATTTCCCCTCATTTCACTACACCCCCACATATTTATTTTCTAATTTCCCCATTATCCCTTCATTACTTATAAATACCCTTTGTTCCCTCATTTTGACCTTTACTCCTTGGTTTCACACATTCCCTAGAAATTACCCTTTAAAAATCATCCCCCCTTCCCAAAACCCCTTTCCCTAGTGTGAAACCCATTCCCCATTACAAATATCACTTTCCCCCCCTTATTAATTTCCCTTTCCCCCTTAGAAACCCACAAAACCCTTTATCCTAAGTTTTTATGCCCTCACATTATGTAATTAACATCCCCCACTTTGTATTTCCTAGCAACCCTTTTTAACCCACCAACCCTTGGTGCAGTTAAAAAACCCCGCCACATAACCCGTGGTCCCACCTTATTTACCCGCTGCTTATATTAAAAAACCCGACATTATGCGCTAATTAATTACAATTATCTGTAATTAAATCCCGGGCCCCGCCAAATAACTTTCCTGATTCTATCCATGCAACTTAACTGCGCAATAACCCTTCGATCTCCTACCCCCAAATTCGACGGTGTACATCCATATCGTACAGATTCATCGTCTGACCAATAATAGCTCGAGAGTAAGCAAGATTCGTTGTTTTTCCTGGGCACTGTTCTTCTCCATTGCGGCACCAGGTTAGATCGCGTGCACGTGAAAAATACCGCCTGCCCTCCAAAAGCAGTGCGATGGCACACAAAACCACTTCCCCATCCAAATCAAAAACTCCCCACTATTCATTAATTATTTTCGTGCCAAAATGTGACCGTTACCCATTAAAAGGCCGAAAAAGCCCCAATTCACTCTTTTCTTGCATTTTCATTGTAAACTGCTGCTTAGCCATTTGTGACACCCTGAACCTCTACAACCAATTTGACCACCTTCTATCGCCTAAAGATGCTCTGGGTACCCAATTGAAGCAACCAATTGATAGTTGAAGCCACAATACCTTCTGCATTCATCATTGAACCTAGTCTGCACACCAAACCATCAATTTCCAGATATTCTTGAAAAAAAACAAAATGGCCCTTGAATTTGAAAATGCACAGTTTAAATTGAAAGGTTAATTAATTGAATTAATTAAGAAACCTTCCAGAAATTGAAGAGTAACTTATTTGTATATCCCAAACCCTTTTCACAGACTGTAATTACCAACCCACTATTCCAGAACCTCTAAAACCTCACTCTTGAAGCCATTGAAAGCCTAATTCAAATCTATAAACCCAATTATGGCTTCCCAAACCTCTCTGTACGTGAGACCTCTGCAAACCCCTCACCTGGACATTGACCACCTTGCATTAGCAGACAAAGACTTCCAAATAAAGGACATGACTTCCCCTGCCTACCTTCTAAAGCTCCACTGCTGGAGTAAGGACAAGTTATTAAACCAAAATGATGACATTCACCTTTGGGAGTCTAATTTTCTGAAGTATTTGTTTCCAGAAGTACACCCATTCCCAGAAATAATCCACTTCTGTCATGCTTGCTACACTCCTAGCCAAAGAGCCATTGTCACCCCTAACCAACAAGTTTTATTCACCATCACTGCAGAATCCATTAACCAAATGCTGCAAGTCCAACCAAGCCGAAATGAGACCCCAAGGCTTGCTTGACCTCTACACCAAGTTAGACCCTCCTAAGATAGCCCAAATTTTCCAAACTTTCATCATAGAGGAGTGTTATACTCCTACAAAAACTCCTCCATATGCTGCCACCATTTTTTCCGAGAGAGGTAGATAAATCATAACCATGCTCTCCTGCATTTTAGGCTACACCTCTGATGAACATGTGGATGAGGTTGTCCTTGCTTTCCTTTCAATATTTTTCCTAGGCAAGCCTCCTGCTACAATGTATAACTATGCTTAGTTCATAGCAGACATAATGCATGAGCAATTCACCAGACTACCAACTGAGAGAGTTTTCAAGTACTCATATGTATTGTTTCACATGTTTTTATATTATCAGTCAGACAAATTCCCTGTTAGCATCCAAAAGTTGGATACCAAAGGAAATCCAAGATCAATTATCCACTAGACACCATTGATCCAGAAATTCTCCACTATTTTTTCCTACAAGGACTTCATTGATTCATTTGTCCATCCAGTTATGAATATGCTAACCAGTAGCCCTCAATCCAGAATCAGTCAAGAGATAAAAAGGGTGTTATAGTTGGCAAAGAATAGTAAAGTGGGAGACTGGTATTTATACCAACACCACACAGGGATAAGGATATATGGATGCCAATTGGCTCCCTACAAACTACCCAAATACCTCCCCATGAGGATATTTTCATTAGAATACTCTAGGAAAATTATAAATTCTGAAGAAGTAAATTTCCTATCAGCTAGGAAGAAGACCCAGTTCAAAGTGAAAAACCAATTGGGCCCATTTATTTGCAATAATAGGGAAGCAGGACCAGAGGCTGATATTCTACAACAGATAAAATTCAAGAACAGATTTATATGGAAATATGACCCTCATGGAGTCATAAACAAGCTAAGGCTAAAGGTCAAATTGGGTCCTTTCATCCATCATCCCAGGCCAGACATTAAGAGATTTGCCAACCAATCAGAATGGTTGGAAAACACTTTGATAGACATGGGCAATATTGTAGTTGATGTAGAGAATACATTGATTGAAGTAGAGAAACATATTAGTAGAAGTTCCTTCCTTCACGTTTCAAAATTAGGAGAACCAATGAATATTCCTCCTATTTTACAGACTCCAACAAATGAAGATAGAAATGCAAAGAGAACTAGGGAAGAAGGTTCTAGTTTAGCTATGGAAACCACATTTGAACAGTTTGGGATCAGTTACAGGAAGAGGTCCAAGCTTAGTCTTGTAACTGAACAGGAAGAAACCATTGACTCAGTGGAAATCACAAACACTGATACAACGGTGGAAAGGAGCAAAGGCACACCAGCTTTAAGAGAAACACACCAGCCCTCAACATCAAACACTCAACTTATTGAGAGACAACTCAGTGTTGAGGTTTCTTCACTCACCAGGCCTGTGGATAAAGAGAAGGACATCAAAGATAGATACAAGGAAATTAAGTTGAGGAATGAGAAGTTGAAGGCTGAGACTTATGCCTAATACTTCAATCAGACACCTGCAAATCAAAACAGGTTGATGTCAACCTTTGACATCAAAACAAGAAAAATGCAGATGTCATTCATGCAATCGACAGTCCAGCAACCAAAAATATCAACAGACTATAGGCAAACAGATTTTGAGGTTTTGGCGAGGGATGTTCATCCCATTGACCAAATTGAGTTTCATAAGCAGGCAAGTGAGATGATCTATTCCACCTTGACATGTAAAGTTATGACTGCACACAAACTGTAAAGTTCATTAGATAATATCACTCCACAACATAAACTGGAGAAGGCCTCCTCACAAGCCAAAGATAATAGAATCAAGTCACTAGAAGACTTGGTGATTGAGCTGGGACATGGTCCCAATGATATCAAGGCTGCTGAGAAGTTGATAAAGAAAAAGAATGAGGGCATTGCTACTCTCAAAAAACAACTCAAATTGCCTCATTCAGAGCACCCACAGACAAAAGAGGTCTTAGAAATCCAATCACACCAGGAGGAAATGATGGACCATGTTTTACAACTTAATGATCAACTAAAGGAAATGGAGAAGGAGTTAGACAACTTGATACAGTTAAAACAAGCTATTCTTGAGACTACCACTGCCACTGTTATCCCAACAGTCACTACTGCAGTATCATCCACCTTGGCAGCTGCATTAGCTCCTACAGCGCCACTGGATACAACACTACCAGTTGCCACAACATCTACATCAGCAACAGGGTTGACAACGTAAACAACTCATCTAGGTGATGAGGAAAGTATGTTGGTCAAGGCAATGGAAGACATGTCCATTCATACCACAGAAATAAACAAGCTTAAGGAAAAGATAACCAGTCTGGAGAATGATAAAAAGCTTGCACAGATTATGCACAACGAAGAAGTTCAGAAGTCAACCAGGTTGAATGAAAGAATGAAGAGCTTGGAGAAATAATTAATGTTAAAAGAGCCACTTGGCCAAGCTAAGGAACAATTATGGGCCAATATCATTGACTCTGTCAATGATATTTTTCGATCCATCCAAGTAATTTTTGAACAAAATGAGTTAGTGAAAGAGGCTACAGAAGCCATAGAAAGAGTTAAAGTAGAACTGGGAGACATGCCAGAGGAAGCCACTTGAAGAATTCATTTCCTCAACTCCAAAAACAAATATGAATTGCAGGAGCTGGAGATACCTGACAAGACTCACACAATACTAGAGGTAAAAAAGGTCCTCACCAAGAGGAATTTGATGATGAACCTTGAAGATAAATTCCAAACCATGCAGCTGGCTATAGACAGGTTCATGGTTAAGTTTGATGTCTCTGAGGCAGAAAGGTCTGCTAAATATCTTGGTGATAAATGATAAATTGATGCCATATGACGACTACAACAAGAGAATTAGAGAGGTGGCCAGAGATTAGGTAAATACTTATTCCATGAAAAGGATGCCTACTGGAAATGTTCTATATCAAACATTTGAGAACTTGTTTTACCTCCAGCATGAGGTAAAACACCTTTTTGTAAATAAACCCACTTTTTCCAAGTACACAGAAGCAGATGAAATTTATAGGAGGATGGTAAATACTCAATTACCAGATGCAAACACATGGGAAAAGTTGAATGACTTACTATAAAAATACACAGTCAAAATGTGAAAATTGACAGTCAAAGTGAAAAAGGCACAATAAAGAAAAAGTAACAGGCCATCCAAATGAAAGAGTATCAGGTGAGTTGAAAGATGAAAGTAAAAAGAATAGCCAATGTGAAGACCAACAACAGGGCAGAGAATAAACAACAAAATATCATAGCATAAAGAAGCACAAACAAATAGATAGGGACAACATACAATAATTGAACATCTGTCTCTATCTTCTTGCATGAAGATATTTCTTTCCCCTAGACTAATTCCCAAGACAGTTTGGGATATTTTGTAAACTATTTTTGAATAAATACTTCATATTTCGAAGTATTGAGGGTGGATTGCTATACATTTGTAGAGTTGTATTCATCATAAACTTGAGGGTTATTGTACAAATTTTTCAAGTCAGCATATTGGACTGAGTAATAAAGAGATTGCATTACAGGATTCATGTGTTGAGCTATTACAGTGAAGTATTTTCTTTTGTCAAAATTGTTATCTTCTTATGTATTTCACAAACTTGCATGTTATCTAAAGTGAATGAATTAACTGGGAATTTATTTCAAAATTTGTTTGAGTACACTATGTCTTGAACAGTTAATCATTTCTATGTTTTCTTCTGATATCCGGATATGAGAATCCTTAATTGCTCTCCCATCCTGGTTGACCTCTTTCACTTCTTTCACAATCCGGTCTAAGGAACCCTTAATTTCTCTTTGGATCCGATTGAAACCAACTTCACCATCCAGCCTTAAGATCTGAAATAACTCAGCTACCTTGCCCTGTAGACACTATTTTTACAACTTGATCCAATCCTGTTTGCTTGACATTTGACCCCATAGCCCAAGGATAAAAGACATCCCTCTATCCATCTAAGTAAGTGATTCCACCACCAAATCCGAAACAAAACCCAAGTATAAACATAAGTAACCTAAAACCAATTATCTAAACAAAGTTAAATTGTAAAGAGAGAGCCCTCTCTGAGCATTAGGAAGGCTAGATCCTAATCTCCAAAGTTGGTTTGTGGTTACCTCTAAACATTTCTTTCTTAACAACTCTAGAGAAATATTGGAGTGATAACACCACCAATGGCATTAGAAGGTGAGATTCCAACCTATCCTCGAGATCCTCCTCCAGAAGTCTCACCCACCCATACTCCAGGTTTTGGTGAGGAATCTGAATATACTTTCTTCTTGAAGGCTTTCCATATGTGTCCTCTCCTCATATGTGGAGTGGGCCAACTCCACCACCTGAAAGTAGTGAACCTTTATTCTTGTCAGGTTATGCCTCTCATGGTCATTTGGTTTTAGGTACTCCAAGAACGTCTTCACTTTATCATTATCTGATATGGTTATCTAGTGTTACGTTTACCACTGGGCTGTTCGTTTCGAGCGTGGCTTCCCAAATTCCTGTTCAAATTGTGGTTTCTTCTGTTCATGTTCAACCTATAGTCATTGTAGGGACAATTAATGTCCCTATAGGTTATTCAACTCCTCTTTCAACCTCTATAATGGTTACACCTCCATTGAGTGGGCAATATGTACCACCCCCTATCCCACCGCATGGGGGGCAACCACCTCCTCCATATGTACCTCTTGTCTCTGGTGGAACCTATGTGAGTGGATCCCAAACTCACTCTATGGGAGCAAGTCAAATTGTTGGTAGTATTCCTTATCCTAATGGAACCTCCATTCCATTTGGATTTGGTCAAATTCCTTATCAACAACCTCTTTCTACTCAAATACCTTACCGATAGCCATACCCTCCTTATGGTTCACAACAACCTCAAAATCCACCTTTCAATCAATAGGCAAGATCCCAAATGCAGTATGGTCTGAATCCCTCATTCGGGTCATCTAGTCTGTTTCAGTCTGCTTCTGGAACTTATCATTTAGGAGCTAGTAATCCCTTGCAGCAAGCCCCATTGTAACAACAAGGAACCGAACAATATCAACAAGGAACCTATCAAATTCCATAAGGAACCTAGCAATAACAGCAAGGAACCTATCAAATTCCGCAAGGAGCCTATCAACAACCAAGACCTTACGTACAAAAGGACCTTACGTGCAGCAAGGGTATTCTCAATAACCATTGCAGCAATAAGGTCAACCATTGCAGCAGCAAAGTCAACCCTTTTATCAACAGGGCCAACCATTGTAGCAGAAAGGTCAACCATTGCAGCAGCAAGGTCCACCATTGTATCAGAAAGGCCAATCTTTGCATCAGAAACCCTATGCTTAATACTCCTTGCAAGCTGTCTATCCCCCTTATGGTTCTCAATGGCTTATTTTAGGTCAATATCAAACTTTTCATAGTCAGAACCCACCTTTGTGTGGACAAACTCAACCTTTGTATGGTTAAAATTCCTCTTAGTGGGGGTACTATCAAAATCCCTATGGTCAAAATCTGCCACTATGGGGGAAATATTAGTACCAACAAAGTTGGAATCCTTAATCTAGACCTTATCAAAGGCCTTTCATGCCTTTTAATCCTCAATTTCCATTTTTAGCTACATTAGAGTTACTGAATGTGTCAAGGCTCACAAACGACCCAATACTTCATTCATTGTATTGGCCTATGGTTCCTACCAAAACTCCTGGCGATTGTCCAAAATTCGAAGGAAAGTCTCGAGTAGACCCCCAAGCTCATGTTATGACCTACCATTTATGGTGTTCGTCCAACTCTTCTGTCGACGATTCCATTCGATTGTGTCTTTTCCAGCGAACCCTAATGGGTGCTACTGCCAAATGGTACATTGAGTTACCTCAAGGTGCCTTTCAAGATTTCAATACCTTGGCTATGTCTTTCCTCACTCACTTTTAGCTACCAGTTCAATATGAATCTGGTACCCATATCCTAACGTCTTTGAAATAGAAAACTTCTACCCACATCTCTGATCACATCCATGAATGAAGAGGTCAACGTATTCTTATTAATTTTGATATTCCTGATGAACTTTTAAACGAATGGTTTACTAAGTCATTCATTAATCAAATCGCTAAAGACATAGCTATGGGTGACTGTGTGACTGAAGAACAAGCCATCGCCCATGCTCAATATTTAGATTTGGTATATTCGCAATCTGGCACACTTTATGATCTCTTACCCGATGCTCTGTGACCTTCAATTGATCCGACATCTTCTAAACCTGCGGAGACACCACCCGTTGATGGTATTATTGGGTAAGTAGCTCAAAATTCTAGTAATGCTTCTTTTGTTTCTATGAAGCAAAAATCTATTCCTGCTATTACACCTTCTCCTCTGAATACTCCCAAAAATCTTGATAAAACTTCCGAGGTGAATGATGTCCAATCTATCACAGCAGACAAATCCTCGAAATGAAAAAAGAAGGGTAAAGGTAAGGCTAAATCTGATACCCCTAAGCAGGATCCTCTTAAGCCATTTGTTGATGATGCATCCAAATACAAGCCGAAATATCCTTGTATTATATGTGATAAAGATCTTTATACCAAGGATTGTCCCCGTCATGCTGAGGTTATTCATCTATTAAAAGGCACCCTAGGGACATCGGTCGTGTTGAAAGAACCCTTTCCATCACAACATACTCAATTGGTAGATCAACCTCAATTCTTTACATCTTCAGGCTCTCAAGTTTTTAGGAGTGGTACAACACTTGTATCTCTTGCTACTCAATCAAAAGATCATCAGACTCATACCAAACTGGTTGTGGAAAATGATGCCACTAATATGTGTTCTACTTCCACTCTGCCCAATTTTGGTCCTCTTCATATTGAACAACCTAGTAATGGTTCCATTATTCGACCACCTCCCAAAGGTGTTCTTTGGAAGTCATCATATAATCTGAATGCCTGAACTGATCAACATTTTAATATTGTGGAAGATTTGGCTCAAGCGCCTTCGATGATGTCAGCTTTGGAAGTGCTCTAGACTTTTCCATCGCAAAGAAAAGCATTACTATCTGCCATAGGAGGGATTTATCCTACAAATTCGAATCTTATTACTTTTGATCTCGAAAACCATGTTGTTTGTCTCCTGCATCATCTTGCCTTTCTTATACAAGTTGTTATCAAAGGGAAGACTATTCATAGGACTGTTATTGATGAGGGTGCTTCTACTTGCATCATGTCCCTTTCATGTTGGAAAGTTATTGGCTCTCCACCTCTCAACTAGTCCCCTAATACATTGGAAGCTTTCTATGGTGGAGGTTTTCATCCATATGGTATTCTCAATGACTTGCCAATTCAATTGGAAGGCAAAACTGTTAACCTAGAAGTAGAAGTTGTTAATGCCATCTGAATTACAATCTTCTACTTGGTCGTAGCTAGACCCTTGCAATGTTTTGCGTGGTTTCTACTCTATTTCATGTGCTCTGTTTTCCTCAGCAAGGGAAAATAGTTACTATCGATCAACTCACCTTTTTCTCTTCCAACTCCTCAAATGACAATGTGCCATATGTTGGGAATACCGATATCCCTTATGAGAGTTGTTATCACTTAGGTTGTCCCTAGGCTCCTATTAGGGATACGGCCGAGGTAACCACAAACCAATCTTCTGATTGCAGGTTCTACCCCACCTGCAATTGGAGAGGGCTCTCTCCTTTAGATTCAACCTTAGTTGATGATTTTAGGCTAGCTTTTTGACTTCAAGGGAATGTTGACTTTGATTGGAAGGAAGGTAGGATTCTTGAATAAAGAGGCACAGTAAGGTGTTATAAGTTTTGAACCATTGGGCATGGAGTCACAGATTGAGGCATGCGAGCGTTTTCTTGGTCACAAGGGGATACGGAGCGGGATAACCACACAGGATACAATATTTGGCCTGCTGAAAGTACGGAATGAACATCAGGGATGAAAGGCAAAAGAGAATCATTTCATCATGCTGACAAAGAGGAGAAGTGGATGAGTGGGATCCTGGAGCAGTTAAGAATTCCAAAGACATG
>APFE030058754.1:28737-43532 GCA_000404065.3 Pinus taeda
TATATTCTAAAACAAGAAATTTAAACCTAGGGAGACCAAGATTAAACTGTTTGGACCTCCCTTTAACTAACAGTAGCGTTACCAGGAAAACTTTACAAAATTTGAAGGCAATTGAATGATCTTGAAGTAGCCTTCTTCATTTGGAGGCTGTTTTAGCAAATATGGAGCGTTGCAGCGAGAAAAGTACGACATATTTGGCCTGTGAAATGCCAATCATGAAATATGAATACCTGCTGCAGCAGGAGCTAACAAGAGCATTGGGGTGGGTCTTTTCAAAGACTATTACCTTATCATAAATTTTTTTCTTCCACCTCTGAACATCGCTTCAATTAACATGGTCTCGACTTGTCATGATCCTTGGGTCATTCCCCGTCTCGATCAGATTGACAGTTTTGGTGATGTTATGCTGCTTAGCCCCATATAGTATTACAAATTCACCCATACAATGGCTCAAACGGACTCATCCTCAGTGTTGGTACTCAAATCGTCCCCACATATGAATGAAATGAATATGCATTCACCGAGGACTAAGCAGTCCTCCCACTTTAAGTGCTATGGCTGACCTCCTATGCACCACAGGGGGTATCCCTGATAATCAATAACTTAATTTTCAATAAACAAATAATATATAAGGTCAGATATAGGTGATTGCTTGTTGTAGTAAGACATGGAATTAACAAAAGTGAATAATAACACTTTAATTCAGTAACAATCTCAGAATATGATCCTAGCAAGTCAGAGAAGATGATACACGAAATGAAAAGCGACTAAGTGAGGAGTTTAAATAAATAAAATAAAAACAAAAGTGAAATAAAAACTACAATATACCAGTCATTTCAATATTATATAAGATGTATGAAACAAGTACAAACATTCTTATAATTCCACTTATAATATTTGGAGATAGACGTTCTCAATAGTAAATATTGAAACTAAATCTACAAAGACAAACTAAAACTTTATATTTTCCGAAACATTGGTGTTATCACATAAAATAAAACTTATAACATAACATGTTCATAAATGCTAATGTAACACATTGACCATCACTAAATTAAAGACAAAATTCATTTAACGACGATCAAGAAGGATCATTCAGCCCTACCTTAAACAATACATATATTGGAACACAAGAACTAAATGTGTAAACTCTTAGATAAGGACAAGCCTTTAACTAGTTTCTGCAAGAGAAAACAAGGAATAACAATGAATAAACAAACAAAGCTTCTTCGGAACGCAAAGATCAATTTCATAGATGAAAATTAAAACCGTGTAGCATGTAAAGGTAGTTTATTAATATTAGAAAAATTGCACTTTTGTCAACAACCCCCCCATAATGGGAAACAAAGTCTTAAAAGATAACTGTTTGAAAACTATCTAAAGTGTAACTAATTAAAATTTAAAATTAAAATTAGATAAAGTAATTTTTGAATGCAATGATTATTCATGGTGTCGCCTTCATGGTTTTGATGACTTGATTTTATTCATCGAGCATGTAGGAGAGATCGAGTCAGCCCCACGCATCCTCATAGTTGGAGCTTACGTGGTAATTACATGGATTTAACTCCAATCATCTGATTTCTTCGTCATTGATTGCATCAACTGCACTAGGTGGACAACCTGTGACATGGAAGAGACCTGCTCCCTCACATTATGTCATTTAAAGTGTCTCTTCAACTTAGTGATTTTTTCCCAATTTGCAACTGAAAACCAGAGTAATTAACACTACAAGTCAAGACCTAATTTGATATCGTGCAGTCAGGAGGTTATGTATAATTTTATCGATCCTGTCTAGGATGGTAAAATGCCTACAAAAACTATTTATCACTATATATGAGGAGACTGCCTCGTCACCCTACATAGTCAAACGTCCCAGATCTCGCTCTGTGTTCTTTAGTTGTTCATAGAAGTTTTCCCAAGATACCATCCAATTATCATCCCCCCAGAATGAAGGCACGCTAAACCTGCCAAGATAATTCTAGTCAGTTCTGAAATCATTCATTTCTTTCATGACCTTGTCGAATTTATCTTGCATTACTTTGATGGCTGCCTGTTTTTTCTATTAACATACAGAGGGAAACGATACAATCATCCCTGGAAGGCAGCTCTACTTCTGTCAAGGTATCATCCTCCAAGGTATTTATGAGGTCAATGAGAGAATTGACATCCTTTATTCTTTCATCAAGGGTTGTAGCAATGCTTTTTTCCTTTAGGATTATATTCTTCATGATTCCCTTCTCATTGTTTGAAAGGATCTCCATAACTGTGGTGATTTTATGCCTTATCTCCCTCCATATCTCATCCTTGGTTCGCACTAATATTTGCCTTCCTAGTACTGAAATTTGAAGTACTTCCTGAAGGGACTTTGCTTCGTTATGCTTGCTTTTCAAAGCATCTTGAATTTGTTCGATTTCTGTATTCTTTTGTTCTACTAAACTGTCTGCCCTACGTTCAACTCTTTCTTTCTCTACTTGGGCCAAGTTTAATGAGTTATCTTAACATGTAACATTTTAGGATCTCTAGCCTCCGATGTTTATGAAGAATGAATAGATTGATCAATAAAAGCCTTATATTCCGCCAACAACTTCAGATAGTGTTACTCTTTCTTGTGATATTCCGTTGTCAAAAGCTCCATCCGCTTGAGAGCATCTTTTCGTTCTTCTTCCTTGAGCCTAAGACCACATCCATTTCTCGGAGGTGAGCTTCAACCTCTTCCTTCCTCTCAAAACCCTGAATGAGAACGCGAGGATCATGATCAGGGATCTTAAGGATGGATTGAAGGGATTTTATCTCTTTCTCCTTTTCCTATAACAACTTCTTGATAGACCCCGTATCTTTTGGTTGGCCTGATTGTTGAATGATTATATATTCTAAATGCTTTATTTGATCATTTTTTGTTTTTAATGCCATTCATGCCACTTTTACTTTCTAAGACGCCTTTTCAAACATAGCTTGCATTTTCCTGTTCCCGCCAACTGAATCGAGTAATCTTCAGGTTATAATTCCACCTGCTTGTCGATCTAGTTTGATGACATCCATGTCTGACACTCTTCCCAAGTTAATAGCCAGTGAAAAGGTCCTAGAACCCAACATCTGTTGGTTTTCCCCAATATCATGATAGATGAATGTAAGGTTTAAAATGATTAACTCAAAGTCAGCAGCAGAGATAAACAGGGACCATCTGCAAGAATCACATCTTTAATTGTTAAGGTGTCAATCGATTGAGATTGTTCTGAGATTACAACCAACTCGAAACTAGTTGTCATTGTTTGCTTCTGCCTTATGAAGATATCCTTGATGCCAGGGCCTGTATTCCTGAGTCTTTTTGTTTTATCTCCTCTAAGGTCTGTAAGATATCTTTGTCCAACTGTTCAATTTCCTATTCGAATACATCAGTATCCATGTCACCTACCCTTGGCTTCACTTGGCGTGACATTTCAGATAGAATTAAGGCGTCTGAATTTATCTTTGATGCAGGGGTAGAAGGAACAAAAAATACAAATTATGCATCCCCTTCAAGTATCTGGACTTCCGAATGGCTTGAACCAACCTATGTAGCAGTCTTTGTCATTTCCGTAGATGTCATTGAGTGCATAATGTCACTAACAAAAGTTACGATATTGGTCAACTTTTCTACTTCTGGCCTCTTTTCATGGAGATAGGCTAACAATCCAACCTGCTTCTTCAAAGCTGAAATGATCCCCATAGGATAATAATGCCATAGGTCATCCTGCAAAAATCCCAAAGACAACATTTCCTCTTCTAAAGCCTCTATTGCATTTTATACTTAGAAATTAAAGGAGAAATATCATATGGATAACTAAGCAGTGACCCCTTTTTTCTTGTAAACAAAATGCAATTCATTTAGTATCATTTTTTGTCTTAGGAACTCATAAGAAAATAATAATGGTGCTACATGCTTATGCAACTGAAAGGGCCACTTATAAAATCCATATAAGTGGATTACAATGTAGTCAGGAAATAAAAACCATCTTTTGCTGCTCTGCTCTTTTGTCAATCTCAAGGGTCTTAATTTGTTCTTCTGAGAATTTGTTTACGCCGGCTTTTGTTAACTTAACCCTTAACAGGTATGCAAATCAATTATTTTAGTGTGAATATACATGGGGAATGTGTTGGGGATAGACTAGGTCAAACAAAACAAAAAATCATTTTTCCTCATGGTCCGCATTTGTGGTATTGAGAAGAAGCCTAGAGGATAGAAAATAAGAAGGATAATTAAAAAGAATGAGGTGCACGAGGTATGAACAATGGCAGCATGAGCTAAAAGGAATAGTTGTGGATCAATCAACCATAAGGGCCTAAGTCAAGTATTTAGGAAAATTTATGGCTTTAAGGTTGGGCTGAAGCATAACAAGTCATATAGCCAAGAAAATTGACTTGTCCATTTTGGTATCATCAACCAAACCAAATATGACCGAGAAGAGAGAGGTTAGAGTTTGATAGAAGGGATTCAAGGATTATGTCAGTACATGAAAAAATAAATTCAATTCAGGGGTAAGTTTTTTGAAAAAAGTGGTGAAGAACTTGAGCTTGTCACCCTCTGCCCAAGTAATGAAATCGCGGTCCAACCCCTTGTCAGTTATATCGATTCCCTAGGCAGGAATCCCTATAATCTTTACGACTACTTCTTTGTCTAGCTTTAGGAAAAGCTTATAGCTGGACTTACAGAAAAATATCTGGTGGTCGTGGTCATATTGCTCAGCTAACACCCAAATTGAATTGAGGTCGAAGTGAACTAGAGGAATATTTGCATTTAAAACCCCAGACTTCAATAAACACAAATCATCGTTAGACTCAATAGAGGAGAGGGTGAGAGTTATTTTAAAGGGTAAGTATGTATGTGAGACTTACTCTCGTGTCATGAACCCTAGACTACTCGTTAACCAGGGCCTCCTTCGTGGATGGCTCAGACATGGTATAATTCTATAATTAATTCACCGATTAGCGAGAAGAGGATGAGCTAGGGTAACTTACCGCATAAAAGAATGTAGCTTCTAGGATAAGACCTACTTCACGCTGACTCTCGACCATGGGCTAGCTTCTTTGGGAAATATACAGGAATGCATCCGAATAAATGAAATGGCGAAAATGTTGGTGGAAATTAAGATTAAATGGGAATTATGAGGATAATTAAATGTTGCAAACAAATGTCATTCGACCATTGATGCTCTCACCAACCGAGAAGAGAGGGGCCCACTCATCGCACGATGGTGATTCGTTAAATTTCATGCAACTGTTGTAGTTTTAAGATAGGTGAACGACAAAGATTACATCGAGATGGAAGAGAGGTTTTAAGGCTCCTGTAAGTTTTCATGCGATGAGACCCAGTGACCGTTCTATTGACTTGAAGCGGACGATGGAGATCCATCAGGCGGGAAGACTCCTATTAACTCTCACGCTAGTTTAAGTGCGATGCTAATTATTGGCTGTCGGATCTCGGATTTGAGGACTAATTATCCACAACTTGAACTACGGTTAAGTTCATTGGAACTTTGGTAGTGCGTTAAAAGCGTGACATGACCGAATGCGATAGGCCCGTCAAAACCATCGATCTTCTGCTTGGGAAGATCCTCTGTTCATTTTAAAACCTTCAATAATGCTTCCCCAAATTCACTTTAGGTATCGGATTTAAGCTCGACTCCATAACCTAACTGAAAGGAACTTGGTCTTCATTCTTAGTTCTTTGTGAGGAAGAATCATCCCCAAAAGGAGCCCTTGTTAGGCGTTCAAAAATCCCCCATCTTTCTGAATTTTTGAGCGCCTAACATGGGCTCCTTTTGGGGATGGTCCTTCCTCGCAAAGGACCAAGAATGAAGACCAAGTGCCTTTCAGTTGGGTTATAGAGTCGTTCTTAACTGGCGGCGAGAAATCTCTGATAAGACAAGTTCATATAGATATGGCACGAGGGGTATTTTTACGATGCAGTGGATTAAAGTGAAAAATTTAACGCTGAGTTGATGTGAACTAATTAGAGAAATGTAATGAAGTCGTTGTGCTAAACACAATTATTACTTGTTTTCTTGTGATAATATTTACTGATTGTGATGGTAGGTGTGAGTAGTAGTGGAGTCAGACGAGAGACAATTCATGACAAGATTAACAGAGCAATACACTTACTGGATGCAATAGAAGAGCGGATGGCTCATATTGAGGACAACACTTATGCCTGTCATCTATCAGAGAATTCGAGGTTTTCAGGCACGAAAGGCCAGAGGGAACACTCGTCTTGCAGGTTCCTACAACTTTGAGAAAGATATAATTTATGTGTCAGATAGTTAAATTATGCTAATGAAAATAACCTAGCTTTAAGTGGAACGTAAATTTTGAGCCGAATATCTCTGGACTATAATTTTGTATAAACAATATAAAATAAGAGACAATATGGCTCAGTTTATATCCTTTGACGGATGTTATGTTAAGGACAACCTGCTTATATGTATATGAAAACAACAGGATACCATATGGATAATTTTTTGCAGTAGTTGAACTTAATTATGATGCGAAGAATATGAATTTATATTTTCGTTGAGTAAGGAGTATAATTTCAGTTAGAGAGACAAATGCTTCTTTTGTAGTTAATTATAAAAACTTATTTTTAAAATGCTTGTTAACTGTTTTTTAATTATCTTTCACCTTTGTATATATGTGCAGTACAAATGGCCGCTTTGCATGTGATCATCAATGAATAATTTGTAAGTCGTCTTATATACATGGGTTTGTCGAGAGAAACCAAAACTCAGTGACACGAGGTGGAGTGGGGGAGCGGTTAGAGTCGGCTGAGGGCTTTAATAAGTGTCTACGTAACTAGGTTTTCCGTGAGGGCACTAAGTTGTTACAATAAACAGATGTCTCGGCTAGAAAGCATTGAACCATAAGATTTTGAGGACACCCCTCCATAGTAGTTACCATAGAACATCGCTTTGCTACCATCGAGCATCCATAGCCTTAGCAGAGTCATTTGTCGTCCCACAAGAAAGGTTTACCTTCGGTTTTTATTTATCCAGATGGTTGGGATGGTCGTGTATTCAATTTATTTTGTCAACACGGTGGGAAGAAGCCACACTGGATAATACCAGTGCCACTAATGTCGCCACGTTGCCAGCGAGTGTCCATAGCCTCGATAGAGTCATTATGATACCTCGAAAAACCACAACGTGAGGGGATGGGTAGGTTGCACACCGATATTCTAGTACCACTGACCTTGCTCCACTACCAACGAGCATTCATAGCCGGTGCGGAGGTTGCCAACATACCCCACCGTAAGAAGGAAGGTTAATTATTAGAAAAATGACGGCACGACCAACTTCTTCCCCTTCAAAATTCCTAAGGGAAAAATAATTTTCTCCTTCAACCTTGTCGATTACAAATGGACTAAGCCATAGGTTATCGAACTCGCTGTGTTTTCCTGGTTCCTCATTTCACTTGTCCCATTTGAGGACCCAGTCTTTGGGGAGAAAAACTCTATCCTTAGCACGCTTATCAAAGATCTGTTTGATATTTGCTTGATGCTAATTAATATTTTCATACACCAATTCCCTTTCTTGTTGTAGTTGAATCATTTGGTTAATATGCCTCTGCAAAGCATTAGGCTCTTCAATAACATCTTGCAAAGTATTCATAACTTTAGTTCCTAATTATAATGGGAAGACAACATCTAGGTTGTAGACCAACTGAAAATGCGAGGTTCTGATAGATTTTTTAGTGGTAACTCTGTCAGCCCAAACAACGTATTTTAAACCTACGTGCCAATTACACTTTTTAGAATGCAGGTATTTTTTCAAATTTTATTGATATTCTTGTTAGTGGATTCAACCAACCCATTTCCATTAGGATAATGGGTTGTAGAATGTCCTAACCTCACTTCATAATTATCACAAAATTTCGAAAAAGTAGTTGAACAAAAGGGTTTTGCGTTATCTACTATAATCTTTCAAGGACATCGAAAGTGAGAAAATATTTTTTCTAATAAAAATCCATTACTACCTTATCATTAATCTTCCTTAATGGGGCAACTTCAATGCAATTCGTAAAGTAATTAGTGGCAGTGATAATCTAACGGTGTTGGCCACTAGATGGAGGATAGATCCCTCCAATAAAGTCACAGCCCCATTGCTGGAAGGGTGCTTCTGCTACAATGGGTTTGAGGGGTAATGCAACAATATTTTGCTTTTCGGAAAATATATGGCATTGATGGCAAGTCCTCACTTTCTTGTTTATGTCTCGAAAGAGGGTAGGCCAATAAATCCCACTCCTTAAGATTTTATGGGAAGTGGCTCGCCACGTGAAATGGCGACCACAAACGCCATCGTGATGTTGAGCAATCAAGTAGTCAACTTGAGAGGGAAGAACACAATTTAAAAGAATGCATACTAGATCTTTCCACTATAATATACCATCTAAAATACAATAATTAATAGCTTTTAATTTAAGTGAACGTTTTGCATCTTTGCTCAAGGAACTGAGCAATTGCATGGTTTGGAGGTAACTTATGATGTCCCTGTACCATTCAGATGATAAGAAATCAGGATGAACATTGGTGGGGTTTGAAAGAGGTAGTAGAAACCATGACTGCTTATCTTGTTGACCTTCCCCAGCTAGCGTCGAGTTCTCCGGAGCATATTGGTTGATGCCTAGCACATCAAAATTGGCCTTGGTTAACAACTTGGCTAACCCTTATCTCTTAATTATTTTTATGGGCTTAAGCTCTAGATGGTATTCTTGAGTTTTTGCAATCCATCTCCCCCTTCTTCCCTCACTATCGTGTTGTAAGAGTATATCTCTTATTGCAGGATGCAAAAGATAAACTATAAACTTAGCCATGAGAATATATTCCCTAAAAGCCTTCAGGGTTTCAACTAGGGCATATGCCTGCCTCTCTATAATATTATACTTGAGTTCTCCATGTTGAAGGGCCTTACTAAAGAATTCTACTGGATGTTCATATCCTTGTTGGTTCTTCTGAAGCAGGGCAACAACAATGGTATGCTTTGAGGAAAAAGGGAATATTATAAAATCCTTGTTGTAGTTAGGTCTAATAAGTACAGGGGCCTCCATAATGGCAGTCTTAATTCTTTCGAAGGAATATTTTGACTCTTCATCCCACCTAATAGCATTACCCTTTTTCAACATGCAGGTGATATTTTTTACTATTTCTGGGAAATTAGGGATAAACCGTCTCAAGAAATTGATTTTCCCCAAGAACGCCTGAACTTCTTTCTTTGTACAGGGGAGGGAAATAGTTTGGATAGCCTACAACCTTTCTAGGTCGATTCTAATGCCATGCCGTGACACGATGTGTCCCAGTATTTTTCCTTTGGCCATAACAAAGAAATATTTTTTGGGGTTTAGAGATAGACCAAACCTATGACATTTACGAAAGATCACTTCTAGATGCTTGAGGTGTTGCTCATCGCTGGAAGAAAATGCAGTCATGTCATCTAGATAAATAACTATAAACCAATATTTCTCATCAACGAAGGAAATATCCATTTCCCTTTGGAAGGTTGCTCCAATGTTCATAAACTCGAATGACATTTTATGATACATAATTGTACCCAGGGGGTTGTGAAGGTAGTCTTATGCATATCATCTTTATGGACAACTATCTGGTTATAACCAGAGAACCCATCCATCATATAGGTGCAGGTAGTGCCAACTACTCGTTGGATAATAACATCCATTTTAGGGAGAGGATAATTGTCCTTCAGTGAGGCTCTGTTGAGATTCCTAAAGTCTATACAAAGCCGAATCTCGCCATTCTTCTTCCTAACGGGAACAAAATTGGCTACCCAGGTAGAATAACGTAGGGGGACGATTATCTTTGCGGTTTTGTTTTTGTTTTTTTTTTTTTTTTTTTTTTTTTTTTTTTTTGTTTATCTATATGAGGGAGCAGTAGAGGATTAACATGATGAAGCTTTTGTCCAAAAGGCTTAACTCCTTCCTTCATATGAATTTGATGTTCTATTATACTCTGGTCGTAGGCTTTAAGGTCATCATAAGACCAAGTGAAGACGTTTATATATGTTTAAAGGAGATGAATGTATCGATATTTGACATGGGGAGGGAGTAGTTTGGATATATTAACCATTTTAGCTTCAACAGGTGGGGAAATATTTACAACTTCTGTCTCATATTTGGAGGCTTCAGAGTTGGGTTGGAAACAACGTCATTATGGTCGAAGACCTTTTCCAAAGGAATCAATCCTATGGGAATGTAATTATTTTATAGATGAATGACATCATGCTTATTAATCTTGGTTTTTAAAGGGGAAGTAGTGGCTTGTGCTTGATCGATGTCTTCATCTTCATCTATACAATAATTTGAAAATTTGGAAACTAGTTGAACAAATCTCTTAATTTCTTGGTCGTCTTCAAAAACCTGCCAATGTTTTACATTGTCAGGAAGGCATGGCCTATAAAGGACTTCTATTTCAAATTTAATTTTAGGTTCATAGGGAGGAATAAAAGTGGCAGCTGGAACGATAATAGCATCTGTTAATTGGTTTTGCTCCCTAGGAACCGTGGTGAAGTTGATAAGCGAAAATAAATTATCCACTAGATCCCAAACTTGGTTTCTGTAAGCGCGCAAGCAAGGATGTTTGGTTTGGCATTTGTTTATCACATGCTTGATTACTAATTTAGAGTCGCCATATATTGATAAATTTGGAATATTAATTTTGTGTGTCGTCTCTAACCCGAGGTATAATGCTTCATATTCAACTATATTGTTAGTAGTTTCAAAATTTAACTTGAAGGAAAAGGTTGTATTTTTTTTAGAGGGAGGTATTAAAACATCACCGATGCTAGATCCTTCTTTGGAAGAGGGTCCATTGAAGTACAATTTCCAAACCGTGTTAGGGTATGGGACCTTGGCTTCAATTGGCGTGACATCTCAAATAGAATTGAGGCCTCTGAATTTCTCTTTGATGGAGTGGTAGCAGGAACAAAAAATACAGGGTTTGCATCCCCTTCAAGTATCCGGACATCTAAATGGATGAAACTAACCCGTTTGCATCCCCTTCAAGTATCTGGACATCTAAATGGATGAAACTAACCCGTGTAGCGGTCTCTGTCATTTCCGTAGATGTCATTGAGTGCATAGTGTCACTAATAGAAGTTATGATATTAGCCAACTTTTCAACTTCTAGATTCTTTTCATGGACAGAGGGTGACAATATAACCTGCTTCTTCAGAGTTGAAATGATCCCCATAGGATCATGATGCCAGAGGTCATCTTGTAGAAATACCAAAGATAACATTTACTTTTCTAAAGCCTCTATTACACTTTTATTCTTAGAAATTAAAGGAGAAATAGCATATGGATAACTAAATAATGACCCCATTTTCTTGGAAACAAAATGCAATTCATTTACTATTATTTTTGTTGTCCTAGGAACTCATAAACAAATAATAATGGTGATACATACTTAGGCAACTGAAAGGGCCACTTATCAAATCTATATAGGTGAATGACAATGTAATCAAGAAATAAAAACCACCTTATGCTACTCTGCTCTTCTGTCAATCTCAAGGCCTTAAGTTGTTCTTTTGAGAATTTGTTTACGTCGGATTTTGTTAACTTAACCCTTAGCGGGTATGCAAAGCAGTCAGTATAATGTGAATATGCATGGGGAATGCATTGGGGATAGACTACGTCAGACCAACGAAAAACTTCTTTTTCCTCATTGTCTACATTTGTGGTACTAAGAACAATTAAAAAGAACGAGGTGCACAAGGTATGAACAATGGCAGCACGAGCTAAAAGGAATAATTGTGGATAAATCAACCATAAGGGCATGACTCAAGTATTTAGAAAATTTATGGCTTGAAGGTCAGGCTCAAGCGTAACGAGTCATATAGCCAAGAAAATTGACTCGTCCATTTTGGTATCATTAGCCAAACCAAATATGATTGAGAGGAGAGATGTTAGAGTTTGATAGAAGGGCTTTAGGGATTGTTGGTACAGGAAAAAATAACTTCAATTCGGGGGTAGGTTTTCCGAATAAAGTGGTGAAGAACTTGAGCTTGTCACCCTCTGCCTAAGAATGAACTCGCGGTCCAGCCCCTTGTCAGTTCTATCGATTCGTTGGGTAGGAATCCCTATCATATTTGCGACTATATCTTCGTCTATCTTTAGGAAAAGCTTATGTCTGGACTTACATAATAAATGCCTGGTGGTCATGGTCATATTGTTGAGCTAACAACTGAATTGAATTGGGATCAAAGTGAACCAGAGAAAGAGTTTCATGCAAAACCCCAGACTTTAGTAAACACAAATCATCGCTAGACTTGATAGAGGAGGGGTTCAGAGTTCTTTTAAGGGTAAGTATGTTTGTGAGACCTACTCTCATGTCATGAACCCCAGACTGCTTGTTAACCAAGGCATTCTTCTTGGATGACTCGAACATGGTATAATTCTATAATTAATTCGCCGATTAATGAGAAGAGGATGAGCTAGGGTAACTTACTGCATAGAAGAACGTAGTTTCCAAGATAAGACCTGCTCTGCATCGGCTCTCGACCATGGGATAGCTTCTCTGGGAAATATACAGGAATGCAGCCGAAAAAATGAATTGGAGAAAGGTTGGTGACAATTAAGATTAAATGGGAATTCCGAGGATAATTAAATGCCGCAGACAAATGTCATTCAACTATTGATTAACTCACCAACCGAGGAGAAAGGGGCCCGCTAATCACCCAATGGTGAGTGGTTAAATAGTGTACAACTTATAATGCGACCGCTGTAGATTTAAGATAGGTGTATGACCAAGATTAAATTGAGATGGAACAAAGGTTGTAACAGTCGTGCAAGTTCTCATGCAATGAGACCTAGCAACCGTTCGATCGAATCGAAGTAGATGGTGAAGATCCATTGGGAAGGAAGACTCCAGTAACTCCCACGTTAGTTTAAGTGTGAGACTGATTCTCGACTGTTAGATATTGGATTAGGTGACTAATTATCCACAACTCGAACTACGGTTAAGATCATTGGAACTTTGGTAGCGCGTTAAAACCGTGGCATGAACAAATGCAATAGGCCTGTCAAAATGGTCGATCTTACACTTGGGAAGATCCTTCGTTCATTTTCAGAAAAGGTTGTGGGATCAGAAAAGGTTGTAGTAGCATACTTGGATGCTTACATTCTACCTTCACTCGCTGACAATCCAAACATCTAGCCACAAACCTTGTGACTTCCTTCTATATATTTGACCAATAATAGAAATTCTTCACTTTTGCCAATGTCTTCTGATACCCTGGGTGACCCTTGTTAGAGTCGATCTTCTCATCCCTCCATCAACGATCAATATCTCTTTTGTTGCGTTTCATTTTTAGGTGTCTCATTCAGTCCAGTCATTAGCTCTAGGGTTTCGTCTTCAAAAAGTCTAATAATGTCCATAGGTACATGAGGGAGGTTAAAAATCAGTTTTCATTGCAAAATTTCATCGTCAATATGTTTGATCATGATTCTTCTTCAAAACTCTGTTTTGAAGAAGAAATCATCAAATTTATGGTTTGTAATAAATATGTAATTTTTTAAAGTTTTTCAGTCATGAGGTACTATAGGTGCAGCCCTAGTCATCCTTTGCCGAAATTACATGCCAATCATCCCTACAAAAATAGACAGAGTTTCCTCATTCAGCCAAAAATCAAAGTGGAAGCAAAAACAGAGTTATGTGAAAGTGCCAAAATCTGCAACATTACAAAAGTGGGTTTTCCAAATGAAGAATCAAAGTCCATGCCATAGGATATATTCTTGTGCTTCAATAGTTCATTTACATGCAAGAAAGCAAAGAGAATGAAAGCTAAACGATCTGGGTGAATGAGTGTGAAGCTTGGGTAAAAAATTGCTATAAGTTGCCGGCGGCGCACTGAGCAGGAGGCGTGGCGCACTGGGCGTGAATACGCAGTGTTATTTTGCACAGGCGTGACACATTGGGGAGGCGCGGCGCATTGGGTATGCTGCGCGGCGCATACAGCTAAAGGCCCGAAACTGCTAACAATTGCTCCAAATTGCCAATAACTCGCATGGATTTGCCAGGTAGAGTCTTCATCTTTGTGTTTCATCCAAGTTTGTGCTAGGGTATGGTGGTTGATGGATGGTAATGGTTAAAACAAAAATATCAAACCCTACCTTTTAAAATACCTCAAGGAAACTTGCTGCGGTGAGCGGGACTTTATTCTTGTTCAGGATGACGATATAGACATGGGCCCGCAAAGTGAAAATCTTAGAGAGATCATCCAGGAGCAACAGACAGAGATCAAAGCCTTGCCCCTAAACTTGGAGAGGGATAAGTGGAATATGAAATACTTGGAGTAGAGAAATAAGCAGCTTGAAGAACAACGGGTGATTATGGAGTTACAAAACATCAGGGAGGATCGCCAAACTGCCCAAAGGAGGAGGATGGAATTCACTTCATTGGAGCAAGAGATTAATGATGATCGGAAGTCTTGGCTCGAGAGAGTCAACATCCACTTAGAAAGACTGCTGGACAAGGCCGATAGGGACAAAGCACTGCTAAGACACATGGCTTTCCACTACATGGCACAGAACAAGGTTTGCAAGGCACGAATAAGGAATTTAAAGGCAAAACTAAGGAAGGCATCGAAAAGGCAAAAGAAGCAAAAAGAGCATGATCGACTCTAGATATTGGCCAAGGCATCCTTGGCCCATCATAGCTCTTGATAGATAAGGTCCAACCCAAATTTCAAGAAATTTGGAGCAATTTTTGCATTTTGAAAATCTTTTGCACTAAAAAACAAAGTTCTCCTCCCTAT
>APFE030058754.1:44103-57254 GCA_000404065.3 Pinus taeda
AAGTTGTTTCTTTGCCTATTTTTCAGCTCCTTGTTTAGATATGGTTGAAACAGCTCCTAGAATGATGAGCTTGACCCCTAGAGGCATGGGAAGGAGTTAGGCTTATCTATATCATGTAATTTCTCAGTCATTTTCAGGGTTGGACACTTGGGATTGCTTGGCATTTCATTGTACATTTGATTTCTGCATTTTTGGCAAAGGAAAGACCAGGGTTTTGCAGCACTTGTTGGGATCCATGTGGCACTGTGTTTTGATGGTGTTTTTCTTCATGTAATTGTAAGTTCATTGATGTTTTATGTATGCCATTTCCCTTTTCTTTGCTTATGAAATTAAACAAATTGAGTGACAAAGGTAGAATTCATTAGCTTATGGTGCTCTGCCCTAAAATTTGTTTAGTTTTACATGTTTTCATATGTTTGGAGAAGATTCTTGCAGCCTCTTGCCCTCTTCAGCTCCTTAGCAGTCTTTTCTATCCATTCATTTAATCTAAAGCATCAAAACTACTGCCTACCTTGCCCCAACTGGAACTCTGCAAAAATTTGGCCTCATCCCCGGACCCAAATTTGCCTTTCCCTTTTTCCAACAAAACCCCAAAGAAAAAATCAAATCAAATCCTTGCCTTTCATACCTAGCCTAAGATCAGTTGTTAAACTAGTCATCTCAAGCCCCATCAATTATCTTTAGCTGATATTGACCCGGAGAGAGCCCTCTCCTATCCTCGTAGGGCTAGCTACGAGGTTGAGCGTGGTTTGATGTGGACCTAGAAGCTTACCTTTTCAGCCTGAGGTAAATCTAGGCTCTAACATAGTGGCGACTCCACTGTGGAAGAAAGTTATTTTTCATTGTTTGGCTTTTTAGACTATAGACGGAGCCTGAAGTTAGCCAGGTAGCCTTCGAAACGTTTTTGCTTTGCATTAGCGAAAGTAGATGAAAGCTGCTTCAGTCAATCTCTGGTCTAGTTTATAAACTGAACATCTGATCTAAAGGATCACCCCAGTACATGTATCAAGTTCAGATCTGATTGTTGATGGTGGACAACGATCGG
Organism: Pinus taeda; assembly: GCA_000404065.3. NCBI lineage: Eukaryota > Viridiplantae > Streptophyta > Pinopsida > Pinales > Pinaceae > Pinus > Pinus taeda. The sequence continues at coordinate 45,149 of APFE030058754.1, forward strand.
ACGCCAGAAAGGCTGAAATCATTCACCTGGCAATTCCAAATCATTTTCGAGATCAGATCCAAAGACTCCACTAGAGGATGAACCCGATCAACAAAAACATGAAAGGACAATATGGAAAGATCAGGTATTCAAGTTGGAATTTCATCCAAGACATTTTGTTCTTAGTTATAAATTATTTCTTCTCTTTTCCCGAGAATGTCAAGAAGGCTTTGCAAAGTGTACTGTATTTGAAAAAAGATGCTTGGTCTGCATTTGATTCCTTCCCTTTGAAGATTGTGAATACCAAAGATTTGCATGCCTTTGAGCTTGATTAAGACATTTTTCCCGAATCTTGTGATGACCGATTCTATAGCTTCTGTACATACCCCACTACCTTGTAAAATTCCAATCGATAGAATCCTCTGATTTTACCTCCTATATTCCATGCTTTCCCTAAAAATCATGATCTATATCTACCAAGATTTGATGGTGAATGCGACAACATCACTGTTGAGAGACATGTATTGAATTTTGAGTCCTTTCTTGACCTTTTTGAAGTTGATGAAGAAGATGTCAGTATTAGGCTTTTTGCTCTTTCTTTGCAAGGCAAAGTCAAGAGTTGGTTCAAAACCCTGCCTGATGCGAGCATCTCAGATTTCCAGCTGTTCGTCAAAGTTTTCCTTGACAGGTGGATGATCAGACAGAACCCTTTCTTGATTATAGAAGAATATAACCAGATGAAAAGACAACTAGGGGAGACAGTACAACAGTTTTCTGCCAGATTTAATCAAGTCTACTTTTTGATGCCGGTTAATATAAGACCTCCTCCTGGATCCGCTCTCTTGCACTACCCGGGTGCCTTTGATTCGGAAATGGAGTTTCAACTGAGAGAAAGGAATCTTGCAACACTTGAAGAGATGCAGAACAGTGCAGTAGATGTAGAGGCTCATTTGCTGATCCAAAGGGCAAAGTTGAAGGAAGAAGAGATGAAAAACATAGATCCGCAGGAATCGACATCTCTAGAGGTAAAGCTCAACATTTTGGCAAGTGCAGTGGAAGAGATGATTCAAAGAATCACCACAAGGAATGAGTATAGTGTTCAAGCCCATGGCTCGTTGATTGAAGAAAAAGAAGTTGCTGATCCAAAACATCTTCTTTCTTATCCCAGTTGTCATAGATATGATAATGATTGTTTTATAGGTCATCTTGGAGAAGAAAGATCTGTTGATATGACATGTATGCTTGATGATGTGTTTTATACTAATGATTTGCCTTAGTTTGATTAGTATGATGATGATTATGTTCTCCAAACAGAAGCTAATCTTGCAGACAAAACAATAGCTAGTTTGTGGGAGGAGGAAGTTCATTTTCAGCAGCTCGAATACAGTGAGCAGATGATGCATATCAGCTATGACAGTGACGAGGAAAGTGCAACAAATTTTGAAGTAAGTGAAGGATCTTTGCCTTTTTGTTTTGCTTCGTTTCAGTTCATCAGAGACAACATTCATGCACTTAGAAAACAACTATCAACAATTCTTGATCTGGACCATCTTGCGGGCAATGAAAACCTTGTTCAAGACTTCTCATATTCAGATTTACAGTCCCCGAATGCCATTGATTGTCAAGTTGCAGATGAGGACATGGAAACGGGCACATATGATCAAATGATACAAGATGACTCCGTACCATTTTGTTTTGAATTGTTTAAGTTTTTGAAAAGTAAATTGCATAGTAAATCTTTAAATGAGCAGTTGTTGTGCTGTACAACAACCCCCCATTTCATAAAATTTTACCTTCAAAACTATAATATGAAATGGGTCCCTTTTTAGATAAAATTGGTATCAACTTATCATTCCTCAAAAGGTTCGAAAGCAAACAAAACATTATAAAACCTTTTGAGTCAACATATAATCGGCCTTATAATAAAAAACGAATAATTCTTTATTATTGCGATAAAGCGATCGCAAGATCGCATATCGCAATAATAAAGGATGCATAACAAAAGACCCATTGGTTTTCCCCGATGCGACAAGCGTGAATAACTATCGGATATTAGGAAGGTAAGCAATCGTAACAAAAGGCCCCTCTCTTTGCTCCGATGCGATATTGCTGTCGGTGATTGGGGAAGGTAACATGCATACAACAAAAAGCCCTCTTCTAAAAACTCCCGATGCGAATTAGCAATATCTCTATCGGCGATCGGGGATTCCGCAATGACATAAATGAAACTACTCAAGCATTCTTATGATCTTTGATTGCGATAAAGCTAAGCCGCGACTTTCAAAAAGGATTGATAAGGCTTGGGTATATTGTCTTAAATTATTATTAAAAGCCTTTCTCTTCTCGATAGTGATTCACTTACGATCAACCGCAAAAAAATCAAAGCCACGCTTAAATGAACTATTCGGGGAATAAAGGATATCATGAGCATTTAAATGATTGACAGGTTTAAACGACCAATTAATGGAGCAGTTGTGCCAAAATATCTTCTAAGATTGTATCCGCGGGAGTCTTATGTTAATCCTCCATTATTCATTGATTGACATAATTCTTTCATACTTGGTTTGCACCACCTATTCTCTGCATTATGTTCGTTTTATCTCCTGTGCAGAGCTCCTCCGAAGTAGCGAATTTAGGCCAAATGGGGAAGAAGTATAAGAAATTTGGAACAGCTTCAGCTTCCGCAGTAACAGGATGACATACTTCTGATCCGGGACCAAGTAAAAAAGGATTAATCTTAGACACCACATGTCTTGGTCTCGGTAATACTACTTGGCAGAGCATCTATAATCTAGTTGAGGCCGAAGAGCCTCAAGAAACATTAGTACAAGCTACAGCAGGCTCGAACCGGAAGTCCGAGGCTACCCTAAAGGATTTGGCCGATTCTTACCTACACCGGATAACGGCTCGAGAGAAAATTCTTCCATACACAGATGTGGTAAGATGGGCAGTTGAGGAAATTCCAATTACAAACAGAGCATTCTGCACTATCTACGAGAGAGTATTCGGTTCATTTCAGCCCAATGACTTGAGACAAATGTACCATTTTCCCGAACCAGAGAAGAAGTATAACAAAGCATTTCTAGAGAAGTTCAAAGATGAAAATGAAACTGAATCAGCACCCATACGGGAATGAAGACAGAACCCAGCGAAACATAAGCATGAGTCCTCGGGTAAGTACTCTGTCAATTCCTTGTGTTCTCCTTATTGTTATGCTGGAGCGATGATGTGTAGGATTTGGGGGTTGCATGACTCCTCAAAATTTTCCATAGAGATGGTACCTTTGATCGAAGCAACATGCAATAGCGAAATAATGGATTGGGGGAATATATTATCTAATAAGTTAGCAACAACTATTCTTGAGTTCAGAAACAAAACCCGCGTTACTGATAGGTTTATTTCTCCATTTTACTTTAGTGCCTACATCTTAGATACTCTATGTTTTAACTCCGAATTTCCTGTGCTGGGGTGGAGATGGACTCCACAGGAACCCATGCCCATTCATATCTATCACCAGAAGTTGTGGAAAGCCCATTATAAGAACCACCTATATCAAGTTTGCAATGGATTTATGTTACCCATTTACTATGCAATTTTTGACAAACTTGCTCCTAAGATTTCCTCACAAGCGGAGATTGACTTGACAGCCTTAGGAACCTAATTCGGAGAAGAAAAATTTACATATGTAAGAGTTTTCGGCAGTCAGGCCAGGCCTCATGTCCTCCCCTTATATATACCCAACAAACTATTGGCTCGAGAGATAGCATATCAACTTACATCTGCAGGAGCTACAAAGACTCTAAGGAATTCAAAGAAGCAAGTCTAGCCTCCTTTTCCTCTAAGGTGTGGCATTTACACTCTGGACGACTACAAGCATGTAGAGAAAGAAGCAGAAAAGATAAATATACTAAATCTCACCACTCTTCCTAACAGACGATTTGATCCAAACAAAGTCGTCTATAATGTACTAAAACAGGCAAAACTCACTAAATTTGAACATAAAGAAGATGAGTTTGATGACCTATTCTCCTCGGCCGAGTCTTTATTTCAGGTTCAAGCGATAGCTAAAATTAGATATCACGACGACAGGTTAGTTGAATTTAACAAACTTAGAGAGCAGAGGTTGCAAACTCTGCCTCTAGATTTGTTAGCCACTGCCCCAATGACACAGTCAAGCGAGCCTAAACAACGACTTACCAACGAACCTCCTGCTACATCAGAAATTTTTGAAGAAGTCCAAAGAAGAGAGCAGAAGGAACTCCAGAGGAAAGAACAGGAAGAAGCACACAGGAAAGAACAAGAGAGAATACATGAGGAGGAACAGAAAAGGCAGCAGGAGCAGAGCAACAAGGATGTGAATGTCGATACCCAGATCAACCCAAGATTGCTTTGGGAATGGCAGCAATTCGATTCAATCATAAGCAATCTAGAAAGCTCAAGAGATGCCGATACATCCAAAGCAGCTGATACACAGGATACAGCGTCAAAAGAGGTTCCAAGCGAAGGAACCAGTGGTCTACCCCCTACTACAGACTTAGAAATAATTCCCAAAGATCCTTCGAATCAAATCATTTTTCAAATGGAGGATATACCTCCATTGGATGTCTTTTATAGCCCAAAGCACAGGGCCGTAGTAAAGCGACAGCGGAAAAGGAGAAGAATCGATCAACCTTCCCTGTTCCCTGAACAAACAGTGACAACCAACGTAGTTTGGAAGGAGGAGTTCAATCCTTCCGATGACCTAACAAAGTTGTCCCAATATGCTGGAGCCTATTCGGCGGCCACCATGGACAAGGCATCGGAATTGGGTAATTTGTTAAAAGAAAAAGACCAGGCAATCTTTTTGTTACAAGCACAGCTATCAGAGGCACAGCAGAAAGTAGAACAATTAGAACAGCAATTGTCAACGCAGCAACAGTTAAATAATCAACTGAACAAGCAGTTACATGAAGAGAAACAAAGAGTATATTCGAGCGCGATTCAAAGGCAGAAAGAATTATCAGAGACATTAGCAAAATTGAAGACGATGAATGAACAGATGGTAAAGACAAAAGATGAGCAAATTGCTCAATTATCACTTCAAATAGAGAAGTTCAAGAGTCTTCTGCAGCCTGCCGATTTCGGGGCAGAAGCACTACAGATTAATAAGGCACTGGTAACACAAATAAGATTATTGTGTCACAAAATTATTCAAGTTGAACCCCTGTGTGACATAACAGCATCAATAATTGATAAATCAGTCGATGCTAGATAGGACTTAGAGCAGGCCGATGAGACCTTAACATATTTTCTTAGTTGGCAGGACACTAGTGAGGGACAGGCAACAAATTTGCCTAAAATCCTAGAATCCCATAAAGAAATTCTATTCATGCAGTGGCAGTCCCAATTGATGAAGGCAGAGAGAGCAATTTCTAGATGCAAATTATCCACAAGTAATTTGGTTGAATTAATTAACAATACTCTCTATTTATCTAATATGATCTCTCAATGTACACTAGGTAAATTACTATCGGCTAAAACATTGGAGAAATCATGTTATCAAGAGCTGGAAAAGAATGGGAGATTGATCACAGGTATTAAAAGTTTAACTTGGGACACCTATTGGTTGTTCCTAGTAAAACCATATAGCCAGAGATCCGCCCTCAAGTGCCTAACAGATGCAATCGGGTGCATCATTCCCGATATACATGATGCCACCTATTCTGCTCAACTCAATTCTCGTCTCAGCCGCCCTCAAGAAGTGGAACCGATGCTAGCGATATGCCAACTTAGGTCAAAAGGAAAACAGCCAGAGTGATGAATCATGCTGCCGACTACCAGATTGTTGTGGAGGAGATATTCAAGATCAAGATATACCAATTTAGTAGCATTTTAATTTTGTAGTTAGTTAGTTTAATCAAGTATTTATAGACCCTTTCATGTATTTAGAAAGGGTCCTAAGTATTTGTATATGACTTAAGCCTGAAGTTGCACTACTGTACTTCAGGTATATTTTTTTATAAAGACTGGGCCAATTATTCCAATTTTGATAACGAAGCTTTTATGTGGATGTGCACTACTGCCTTTATTTAAAAGTATCTCTGAGTCGAAAGAAGGAATTCGAATTGTGATTGATGTTGGGAATGATTTGCAACTCATATGGTACTACTATCTATGTCTGAATTCATTCTTTTTATGTGAATTGTTATTTGATCATTCTTTCTATTATTGAATATATGCATGTGTTTTAACAACATTCTTTATACTTTCCACTATTGGACGTTTACAGCATGCTTTTCTTCTAATCATGCATGTATCAGTAATATAAAAAGATAAGTGTAACAATGTTTTATTAATTACTTTGTTCAACTATTTGAACAAAGCAATTATTATATGAAGGAATGTCTATGTTTATTGAATAGAGTCATCTATATGCCTATTGATGAACAAAGATCATCAAACGTTGCACTTAAGAATAGAAGCTTCCTAGGATAGAATAGTTGTTTGTATTTTCACTTTTTAGATTAAGTCATTCATCCATTATCACTTATTAGAAAACCAGTCACTCATCCATCCCTTTTTATTCATCACTGGGAAACTGGTCCCATTATATCCAGTCGGAGCCACCATCCCAAACGGAAAAGGAGCTGTATTAAGGTCCGGACCGGGTGGTTATCCCCTGATGTTGATGCAACGATTTTCGAGGCATCAACACCAGGGCAAATTGGATGCCTTTCTTTGAAAAATTTCATGGGTATGATGAGGAAGTCACAAATTAATTTTTATTGTCTTTAAAACCTCATTCAAAAATCCATGCCACCGTCAGTTTCATGGGTTTAACCATAGAACTCACACAAAAATTCATCAGTAGGGTCATCAGCCTCCCACTTGGGCTCCCTTGGAGCAAAGAAGAAAAACCACTAGGACAGGTTGCTAAGAAGACCTTTTTCCAGCTGGATGAACATTCCGTGGAAGATAAGAATGGGATCAGGAGGACAAGTATACCTTATTCATGGGGTGAGGTCAGCGATCAGATCATGAATTATATCTCCTGTGAAGGAAGATATAACATCGTTTATGGGTATCATTTCAGACTGTTACATGAACTAAGATATGGCATGGACCTTCCTACATCCAGAAAACTCAGTCTTCCGTACTTTCTCCTCAAATCCTTAATAAAGTGTAGCACCAAATTGAATGCAAGGGTTCTAGACCAATCGGCTCACCATGGGCTCATTAAATTTCTAGTGGAGGATGCCTTCCACACTTACACAATCCCTATAGCCTGGGAGATTTTCAGGAACATGACTAAAGAAGATGATATAAAAACTCTCACTGATGACCTTAGTCCATCTGGAAGTGAAGAGGACGAACGAAAAGAGGAATTTGAGAAGGAAATCCCTAAAGAAGAACAGAACATTCAATTGGAAGAAGAAAAAGAAGAAAAACAGAGAGGAGAAGAGAAACATGACACCGCCAAAGATGAGCCTAAAGTAGAGAAGAAGAAAGAGTCAAAAGCAGAAAAGAGTAAAGCCACAGAAGGGACAAAGAAGAGGATAAGAACTGAAAAGAAGAAGCCTAAGACAGTTCAGAAAAAGGTTGCCACGAGAAAGAAAAAAACTTAGCAAGAAAAGGAGAAAACAACACTAGAGACAGCAGAAACAAAATCAGAGACAGTAGAAACAGGAAAAACAGAAAATCAAAAAGAAGAAGCACAACAAGAAGAAGTGTCTCCTGAGACACTAGCAAGAGAAGTAGCAGTTGTTCTTGCTGCACTTAGTACTCCAGCCAAGCCTAAAGCGAAAATGAAAAGACAACCATCTATGTACTTCAAGGCTTGAAAGAGCACCAGAATCAAGATGGGGAAGCCTCAGCCACCTTCAAAGGAGCCCATCATCATAGAGGACGTCCCTACTGAAACAAAGGAAGAATCTCCCTCCAAAATTCCCATCACTTACGAGAGAGGAAGTCCTAAGACCTCTACTTGGAAAGAAAGGATCAAACTAATGGACTCTAAAACAGTCCTATAGGGGGCATAGACCTCTCTATAGGAGACATTGGCAAAGCTCCAAGAGACTGAAAAACTTGAAAAGAATGCAGAAGAACAGACCAAGGAGGAAGAAAAGGAAAACAAGATACCAGGTCCTAGACCTCAGCATAACTTAGGCTCTTACTATAACCTTCTAGAAGGTGGGAATATCATCCCACAAAATTTTGGAGTTCCTCTTTTCTTTAAGCTGGAAAAGGAAAGAGTCAGGACCCATAAATGGATGCAGATTGCAAAATCAAAAGGGATGGAAGATGTCGGGCACATGGAAAATAGGTTGAGAGAGATGGGCAAAGAATTGAGCATGGTCAGGCATACAGAAAGCATCAGAAGAGCTCAATTAGAAGCGGAAAATGAAATGTTGAAGAAGCAACTGCAAGAAAGGGAACCTCAAGGAGGAAATGAGCTGTCAATCTTAAAGAAACAACAACAGGAAGAGGAACCCTAGGCACACAATGAAGCAATAAAAGGACACCAATAGGAAGAGGAATCCCAAGCAGAAAATGAAGTGTTGATTTTGAGAAGGCAGCTATAGGAAAAGGAAGCCCAGTTAGCTTGCATGGCCAGCTGGGCTATGGAGGCATTATAGTGCAGGCAGCCAGCCAAATCATATGCAGTGTACCTCAAGGATCAGTGGCTCCAATTTTAGATTAAGACACTGGCCCAGAGGGGCAAAATACCTTTTAAGGATTATGGCCAATTCATGCGTCTATGTGATCATAGTTCAGCTGAGGATAAAGCGAAGCTATTAGAGTTTTACTTGCACAACCTCGCACTTATTGACATGAACTTATGGGATCCAAATGTTGCGTTGGGAGACTTTCAGTTGATGGCTATGGCATCTTGGATGAGCCATTAAGAGAAAAGGGTTGTGGAAATTCAGAAAATGATGGCAAAAGAGTTGAATCAACCCTTGATGATTAGAGCAGAACCAGCAGACCCCTTAGCTCTCATCTATGCCCAACAACACCTTGCAGCTAATCCTCAAGTTGTCCCAGACTATGTTGACAAGCAGGCCCAGGCTATTTCTCACTTCGAGGACATGAAGAGATTGTTTGGAGATGACTACATTCATGCCTGCATGAGAAGGTGGAATACATTGCCACACAGCCTAAGGATCAGGGAGTATCACTCCCCAAATAGGACGAGGAAGCCATGAAGAGAGGGCCCCTATATAAGCACTCAATGCAAAGTTTGAAGGGCAGTTGGATCAGCCTTAAATTCAATCCTCCACTGCTTCTAGGACTACTGGAAGGAGTAAAAGAGGAGGAAGAGTAGAAACAATGGGAAAAAGTAGATAGGAAGGCAGGTTTCCATGATAAAGAGGAAGACATCACATCAGAGGCATGGGATGTCAAGGAATTTGTCTAAGCCATCAAGGATGAAGAGTTAGACTAGTTGCTCAGAGGATGAGCAACCCATTCAGTAGGGGGGTGATGATGAGCCCCAGAAATGGGTAATTATATGGGCTCATTCTGCCTCTTATTTCGACTTAATCCACCATTCTCATTAGTTTATTGCTTGTTTTTTAATATATTTATGCTAATAGAGTGAATTGGGTTAGTCATTTTGCCATGTAGTCTAATGTGTGCCTTATGTAGATTTTTTGGTCAATTTTGGACAAAGTCAAGGGATTTATGAGCAAATGGTAAAGAAAACTCAAGGAAAACAGGGAAGAGGACTCATAGGGGGGTGTCTCATTCATTTATGACCCCTTTCCTCGAATCCTCCATCAGCAACTCGGAGTGCAAAGTTCCACATTGATGATTCCAAGGGGCAGCCGAGAAAGTAAAGAAGGACTGTTGTTTATCTCCAGTTCTAGGAAGTCGAGTTCCTTGATTTGAGGAGGACTGTTGGAGGACTCCATTTTTATAAATAAGGAGGCTTAGAGCCTCAATAGTTTAGCCAGTCATCAATAGATTTTCACACTTTTGTGCAGCATTGTGTTCAGCTCATTTCCGAGTTCCTTTTTTAGAATAGTTTATGTAATGTGACTGCTATTTTTGATAATGAAGATGAAACAGTTTTTGAGCCAGCACTGATCTCTTTCAGAGGGCTGATTCTCTTGGGTTAGGGCCCAACCCTAGTTGCCCAACACCTCTTACTTTGTACTTATATGTTTTTGCTTCAATTCATGAGTTAATTTCTGTTACATAGATTCATTTTACTAGTTGTTTCTGTTTCAAATTGCTCAAGTAGGTTACTACAGTGGCAGAATAAGATTCAAAAAGGCTAACAACAGGCCCTGATCTCCTTTCTCCCTTCTTGGGACTATGATTTGAGGTCAAGGCACTTCTACTGCCACCAAAAACACAGTTTTTGCTCTTCCATGCAATTGCTAGTGTGATAACTTGATTTGGAAAGATTGATATATTGGTTCAGATTCAGTTGCTTAGATCATTTTCTGTTCTTTTACCATAGATCTCTCTGCATTCTTTTTCTGTTCACAGGTTACTGTTCAACATTTTCTATTTGTAGGTCAAAAATTAGGTCAAGCTAGAAAAAGTTTTGTTTTCAAGGTATAGTTAGTTCTTTCTTTGATCAGTTTTTGTAAGTGGATGTGCAGATCTCTTACAAGACACTTCAGCTCACCATACATCCATAAAACAGCCAGCACTAGCTCACTTATCATAGATTTCCCAAGTCATTTGCAACATTTCGCCAATCTGCCATAATTTCTGCGTTTTTCTCCATAAGCTTCTTTCTTGCCATTTGAATGAATCCAACCATCACATTAGTTCTTGATCTTCCTTGACAAGTTCTAAACACCTCAACACCTTCATCTAGCCTTCAGTTCCCCTTTCCCATCAATTTTCCACCTTCAAAACTCCAAAAATAGCTCTAGGCTTCCTCCTATAGATCCTCCCGCAACCTCCTGTAGAATTTCTTGTTAGTGATTTTTCAAAGTCCGATTGCTATGGAAGTCTTCAGAACAGTACTAGGAGCTTCGTAGGACCTCTCCACACCTTCCTCACCCTTTGCAAAAACCAACTTCACCTTCTTTCACCACCAAACCTCTGCACAATCACAACCAGATAAATCATAAGCATAATAATTTCACATAAAATCACTTAAAAGCACAAAAAGATGTTTTCTTCTCATTTCTTTTCAAAATTCACTTGAATATATGCAATTTACCTTTTCAGTAGTCAATAGCACTCATTTCATTATTTTCCATCTCTTTTCTTGCAAAAGTAGGGTTAATAGGTAAATTAGGGTTTGCTAAGGTTTGCGTTACATTTCAATTTTCCTTCTCTTTCTACAAATAGAATAGCCTCTGTAGCATTAGCTTTCTTTCATCATAGTTAAAAGCTTCTTCTGAGAACTCATAAAAGTTGGCTTGAGCTCCTAGTTATCTTGCACCAACTGACCAAGTGACAGCCTGCAATAAGAGTCAGTACTTGTGCATACAGCACCGTCACTTCCAAGTTTGTTACGAACTACCGGGTTGATAAAAGTAAAGTAGGGAGCCCTAAGAGTTGCAGCATTATTGCTGTAATATTGGCGCTCACTAGCTACTATAGCCCCTAGGTCTCAAGGCTTTCCAAAAAGCTAGCAAAAACAAGGCATGAGAAGTATTCCTGTGATTTAGTTAACTATGTGCATCTTCCATTCATTTTTGGGACCACTGATCAGATTGCTTGAATTTCTAATAAAAATAAGGTTCGTTCCACCTTTAAGCCTCTTAACACCATCTGTAACTCCTTGAGATCACTCAAAGACCATGTGGACCTTAAGGATTCTAAGGTTTTTTACTTAATCCCTTGCTCTTGTGGAATGCTCTACCTTGGAGAAATGAGTTGATCGATTAAGCAAAGAATTCAAGAGCACGTAGCAAACATCAAGCATAACCGGTCTCACTCGTTTGTCTTAGCAGAACATGCAGAAAGGACTAGTCATCATATTTGTATTGAAGAATCCCATGTCATTGCAAAGATTCATCACTTCTATCTTAGGTAGTTAAGGTAGGCTATAAAAATTGAGAAGCCTGCTAGCAATCTAAACAAAGATGAGTGCTAGAAGATAAACAATTTCTTATTTTTGAGATTCTTTCTTCTTTGTCTCATCTTCATTTTCTTTTTTTGTCTCATTTTATTTATA
>APFE030058756.1:0-11941 GCA_000404065.3 Pinus taeda
CTGTACTAGACTAGACATTGCACATGCAGTGGGAGTATTGAGCAGGTTTATGTCAAAACCAGGGAAGGAGCACTAGACAACAATGAAGCGGGTTTTCAGGTATTTGCGTGCAACTAGTGATTATGGTTTGTGCTACCAAGGAAGACCAGGATTGGATAGAGTGTTGGGTATATGTGGCTTTGTTGATGTAGACTGGGATGGAGATCTGGATCAGAGAAGATCTACAAGTGGGTATGTGTTTAACCTATTTGGAGGTGCAGTCAGTTGGATGAGTAAGAAACAATCTGTAGTGGCACTATCAACTACAGAGGTAGAATACATGGCAGCCACTCATGCAAGCAAGGAAGTAGTTTGGTTGCAGAGATTGTGTTCAAGTATGGGGTTAGTACAGGGAGCTATAAGGATAGACTGTGATAGCCAAAGTGCAATTTTCTTGGCAAAGAACCCTGCTTATCATTCAAAGACAAAGCACATTGATGTTCAGTATCACTTTGTGAGGGATATGATAGAAGACAAAAGGGTGTTGCTGGTAAAGGTGGACACTTTGAAGAATACTGCAGATGCATTGACAAAATCTGTGAGCTCTGAGAAGTTCTCTTGGTGTAGAGAAACAATGGGCATTTTAGGGTTGGAAAAATAACTAAGCTCTCCTATGGAAAGAAAACAACAAGTGGGAGAATGTTGGGTTGTGTTATATTCTTTCCACGACTAACCTACGTAGTGAATTAGGGGGTTAGAGGGGGGGCGGAGCCCCCCCCTTCGTTGCACCGATTGCGCAGAGGGGGGGTCACAGGGGAGGCGATAGCCCCCCCTGTCCGGGGGGGTTTGAAGGGGGCGGGTAGCCCCCCTCTATGGGGTCCGGGGCAGTGTCATGGGAAATTTTTTTTGGACCCTATATTAGGTTGGGCGAACCTGCCTATGGTTTTCGGTCCATGGTTTTGGATGCGATGTTTTTCGGTCCATGGTATTGGATGCTTTGGCATGTATAAATATGTATTATAACATTGAAAAGAACATAATGAAAAATCAAGCTGATACTCCCAGTTTTGGGATCCAGTGGGAAAATCTCTGTGTATATGTGTTTTATGCGTTATGCTCTCGCATTGTTTATTTTCTATGTTTTAGAATTCGTATGCAGATAATTTCTATACGGGGTTAAAACCTACACCCTCTAGTTTGGTCTTTGCTAAAATTATTTGTTATCAAATCAAACAACCCTAGCACTACAACTCAATTCTCTAATACTTTTGCAATGTACCCACTACCAAATCCCCTTAAAAGTCATGTTCTTGAAAAGATTTCAAACTTTTGATAACATCAAAATAAATAAGAATTGTGATTCAAGCACATGTAACAATCAAGAATCATAGGAATACTTATAGGCTCATGCATAGTTTAAGAAAACATGAATTAATGATATGCTCATGTAAGATACAACATTAAAATTAATTAGCACAAAAAAAATCATAATACATAGAGAACATAGAACATATATTTCAAATACAATTATACCAACTAATCCCAACCCACCAGGGTTAGAATTTGATGGGAATTTTTCTCGTTAACTATGTTTAATTTTTTATATAACTATTTCTCTAGATGTGTTTTGAATTGTGTCACACGTGGAACAATAGAAGTGTCATTTCAGCTGCAATTTGCACCAGATCTCCAAAGTCCAAACAAATCACTTAAAAGATCTGAAAATTTGGCTCATGAAGAATGACCTCTACCCCATTTATAAAATATTAAAAGGATTTTAATACACTACTTGCTTGACTACTCCACCTCTGTTACAAAATCGAGATACCTATCTACATCATAAAATTCTCATTTATTGTGCTTGGAGCTCCAAGGGATCTATTATGTTAAACAATAAACCATGAGCCTTGGAGAATCGAGAATGCACAAAATAATTATGGGACATGTAATTTCAAATTGGTTTGAAAGCTATTGACTCACAGTGAGAAGTTTTTTATATTAAGGTTCCATGGATTCTGTGTTGTTTACTGGTTCCCTTTTAAGGTTTTCCTTGCTTCCAGGTGTTCTAAGCCTCCATAAAGAGAAAATCAAATATCTTTAGAGAGTTCCAATTTCAATATATTCTTATAAACCCGTCTTCTCTCTAATTTTGATATTTCAATATATTCTTATAAACCCCTCTTCTCTCTAATTTTGATATGGGAAAATGACATTGAAGTTATCACCATGGGATGGTCTCCGACGGGTGTAGTGGACACATTTTTTGACACTGTAAATTTGGTAAGTTATTGCATTTCCTAGGTGGAATATGAGGCAACTTCCTTTAGTAACCATCACAATACTATCGTTTAATCTGTATATATTTTATTTGGCATTAGTTAGGTTTAAAATCTTGTTATTGCAAGAATTAAATGAGGTTTCCTATATGAGAACTTGATTTTGATTTTCTTTTGTTTCTGTAATTATGTTTGTGGGGATTATGCAAATTAATGCTAATTATCTCTGTAATATTTGGTTAATCCTCAGGTCAAATATGATCCTTGAATTGATGAAGGTTAAATTATTACTCCTTTTTTGAGTTTCTATGATTTTAAGGTTTCTATGAATTTTTTTTTTCCATTACAAAGAGCACATTGATTTTTTTTAAGGTTTATATGAAACATTTCTCCATTACAAAGAGCACATTGAAAAACTTGATTAAGGCTAAATTATTACTCTTTTTTGAGTTTCTATGATTTTTTTTAGGGTTTCTATGAAACGTTTTTCAATTACAAAGAGCACATTGAAATGTGTTGAGCGCATTGGATGAGTAAGGGCCTAATTTAAAATGAAGCTATTAAAGATATAAATCTTTTTACAATTCTCTTGTCGTAGATCAAAAGGAAGGCACGTCTTATTAGTAGGGTTTCCTTCATCCTTCTCCAACTTCATCTTCATGGCCGTATATTTTAATTTTTATGGGTCTATCGCAGTTGACATGAGGAAGCCATGATGCAAGGCTAGTCTTGGGTTTAATTTTGGTAATTTAGCATTACTTTTGTATCTTGTTAAATATTATATGAGTGCAAAGTATTTTAATTTCTAAGGTATTATGGTAAGTAATTGGAATTAGGGATTCTAAAGTATATAATTTTTAAATTAATTGTTATTGATATTTATAAATTTTAATAAGTTAATTTCAGATTTATTAAAGATATGACTATCAAACATGAAAGGAAAGAGATCAAAATGATCGAACTAAATTGAAATTTTATAAATTCATTTTTTTTAAGACATTTCATGGATATTGAAGTATAATTTGACACTTCTTAATTGATAAATCATTATTGAGTTGAATAGGATTTGATTTGAAACATATTTTGTGTTTGTGAATAGTTGTAAATTTATATGATAAACTTGTCAAAGTTCTTGATAAGAATATAGAACTTATGAATGAGTATGATTATTAGCCAATACTGTAAAGTTATCAGTACCTTTTCAAGCAGTGAACTAATGTCTATTGATAAGACCAGTTAGTATTTTATGGGATTCTTCGAGGTTTACATTTTCTAAAATAATATGTATTTCTTATGTTTTCATGAGATTTATCATTGACAATCGACAGAGAAGTACCGTTGGTCAAATTATAATTGAGAGATTAAGATGGCCCTATGGTCACTCTTGTGCTTCCTATGTTGATGTTTTGATATATCTTGATAATAATAACATTGAAAAATTAAGCATTTGTGCGAGAAATAGTAGCATACTCGATAATATATCTGATGGTTTCATCTTAACACAGTGCAAATCTCAACATTCCAATGGAAAATTTAGGAGATCGACATTGCCCACTCTCTGCCAATGCCCGATATAGAGACTCAAATGTTGAATCTTTTTCTCCTTAGGCTAGGATGCAGGCTTTACATCTTGCAAAAAAGGGGCATGGTAGAGAAATTTAAAGGGATCTGGCCCTCCATGTGCTCATTCAAGATATGGTTAGGAAACAATTGGAAACCAGCGATAAAATGAGTTATTTCAACCTCTTTATGCAACAAGAGTTTCTTTACCATTTTCTTTGAAAACAAGGCGAATCAGGACCTGAACTTTCATAGTCGCCCATATTTATGGATTCAAAAGGGTTATATCTTTGATGGTTGGAGTTCAGCTTTTAACCCTGAAAATGATGTTCCCTTAGTAGTTCCACTTTAGGTAAAGCTCCATTTCTTCCTCCACTTTGTTGGAATGAGAACACTTTTTAGAGTATTGGGAATGCCCTAGGGAAACACATTAATCGTGCAGAGCCACAAGATGGGTTATTTTCTTGTGCTTAAATCTATGTGGAGCTAGATCTTGATAAAGGTTTACCTGCAACAATCAATATAAATTAGGCAACTGTTCTCACTCCAAGAAGTAGATTATGACTGGTTGCCTTTAAAATGCAAAATATTCCATGAACATGGTCACTTTGCAATAAATTGCAAAAAGAAGTAGAAAGAGGATCCATCCAAATAGACAAAAGAAGGATATCATTGGTAGTAGCAAAAGAGATGAAGGGATCCATCAAGACAAACTAACAACCCATCAAACAATCATAACAGAAAGAAAATTTGGACAAAGGAAAAGGACTAGCCTCTATCAAGGAAGGGGATCCAAACAAAGGTGAAGGCACTAGCAAATTCGATGCTCAAAAGTTGGCTAATAATCCTTATGAAGTGTTGAAATATCTAATTGAGGAAGGGGAGATGCCCCCTTCACCAAAAGGGTCGGACCTATCAACATCTGCTAGAACCGTAGCCAAAAAGATGGATGCCTATGGAAGAAGCGCTAATCCATTTGAAGAGGAATCATCATTTTGTTTTTTTCCTTATGATAAATATGTGAATATTTTTAACATAACTATGTTAGCAAAGGGTAGTTTTTTAATCAAACTTTTAATGGTGAAGGGTTAATTTATTATCAAAACATCACTCTTGAAGGGAGGAATTTTAAACATAACTTTCCTTGACAGGGAGCATAAAGACCCAAAATGTCAAAATATTTTTTTTTGACAGGACCAGAGGAATCCAAAATCCAACCTTGCACCCCTCTATAGACCTTGTTGCTCTGCCTCTCTTAGCAATATATCACCAAGGATATGAATCTACAAAGACAGGTTCTGAGGCTGAATTTAAGTCTCAAACCATTCTAGTTATCATGCTAATACAATTGTTCTCTATTTATCACCCATATCAATCCCATTTTACCAAATCTCTTCCCCCCTCAATGTGAAAAACCAAAACAAAGGATTGACCTTATCTACAATGTAGTTCCTTAGGTTGTTCCACTTCTTTCCAACATTCTAGTGTTATTGGCTAGGAATCACAATGCTAGAAACTCAAGGGAAAGTTAGTTGTGGACAATTCTCCTCAACTACCATCATTCTCATGCACTCATACATAATTTTTTTATTGGAATAGCCATTAGACTCTTACATCCAACTAGAAATAGATCACCACCATTAGTTTCTTTTTCTATGATGGAACAAAAAACCATAATGCATGAGGACCAAGAATGACTAAAGAACACCAAAAGTATGGTTAGTATATGCGTGCTTAAAATGCACCATGTGGCTTCCCCAATAAGTTCATGTAACAAAATTTCCCCACTAATTTGAAGATGGCTTTAATAAAATATTATAATTATATTAACCCCTTTAACGTCATCTCCTATGAAATCATAGCCCCTTATGACTCTACCCTTAATTGTATGCAGCCAGTGATGTATTTTTATTATCAATATATCATACTACTACATTGTTATGCTCTTTCATCTTTAATCATGTACAACATACATTATTAATCTAGGGAATCTAAATCAAGATATTACATGTGTAGATACAACTATCAAGGAATCACCTTTTTTTAGGATGGGAAGGCATTGTATAATGAATTGAAGATTGTGGAAGGAGTGAAGCTACACAAGGGTTATATATGTATTTATGCATTATTACAAATGAAAAGACCTAGCCCTGTGTGAGTGGTCATGTTTGATAATGGGTGATATATGTTGACAACATTTTTGCATGGAACATGCATCTATAGTTTCAAATATTTTTTTTGTAGCCATTTTTTAGAAATTCCCCCCAAGTCTTTGAGCTCCTACTATGAAAATGCATTCTATTTCTTCCTTGCAATGCATATATATAACATATTTGGCTCATTTTTTCTTATTAATGACATCACTAGACTGTGATTGAATTTGTATGTCACATGAATGCAACTCACATAGGTTCTTAATTGTTGAAAGAATTAAATAATCATCTAATGTTTATATATGAAATAAATTTTCAAACACGAATGCAATCTTGTAAGTAATGGAACTAGAATTGATATTAAGAACCAATATTTGGCTTTATACCATGTTAAATGTGACAGTAGAAATGCTTCATTTGAACACTATATTATTTTGTTAAGTTGTATCAATGCTAAAGTTGGAAGGATGGCAACATGATCTTGTTGTTTACCTTTTCCAAGAAAAGAGGTATTTTGATTGTTTTTTAGGGGATGTGGAAAGTGAAGAACTTATAACTTTAATAAGAATTTCTTAGATTTTGTACAAGATTTTTCCATTGGATAAGATTAAATTATTTAGCATTATTCCATGTGAGCTTAGATCATAAAGATTTTTTATTTTTTTATTTTTTTTTTTTATTTTTTATTTTTTTATTATTATTATTATTATTATTATTATTATTGAATCATAGAATGCTTCTTATGGTGTTCATTTCGGTAAGAATCTCGAGTTAAAATTCATGTAATAAAAGTTAATAAAGGCAAAATTAGGACAAGTATTCCAAGTTTAATGTTGGAAAATATCCTAATGGGTGTTCATTTGGTTTATTATGGCTAAGGGAAATTGACAAAGGCATTGACGAAGGAAAAGATGCATTAATTGGCATTTATTAATGAAAACAATGTAAAATAGGAGAAAATGAAGGTGAAAGGTCACAACATTGCATGTGAGGAAAATTGAAGGAAAAATAGAGGAAATTGAAGAAAATAGAGGCATCAATAATAAAAATGCTTCTGAGGATCAATTCATAGATTTATTTAGTTTAGGTTTGGAGCTCTCTCTATTCTATCATACTATGACACACTTAGAGCATTCTTGGAGCACTCTAGCATTGGAGAAAGGAAAGCAAAGGAAGGACAAGAAGGAAAAGGAAAACAAGGAACAAGCAAGGAAAATTTGGATCAAGAAGCTTCAACAAGAATACTTCCAGGTAACAGGTTTCATGTGTGATTTCCTAGTTGGTTTGTGAATGCATGGTACATGCATGTGTGTATTTGGTTCTCTTTCTATCATTAGCATGGGTTTTTATAGGTGTGACAATGGTTTCAGCCTTGCCTTTCCATTTCCAGATAGTCATGGTGTGATGGGGTTATTTTATTTGGTTGAGCTTTAGATTGCCAGATGGTTTTGGAACCCATTGAGGTGTTGTTAGGAAATTCTGATAGGGACTAGGAATCCCTTGACTAGTTTTGACAGGATTGTGGTAAAGCCTGAGGGTGGAGATAGGTAAATTCCTCAAGATATTGGTGAAAAAGTCTCGAGGCATCTAAGCTTGTTTTGGGCATAGCAGTCCCTTGAACGGTTTTGGCGGGATTGCGGTAAAGCCTGAGGGCAGAGGTGGTTTAATCTCCGTGAAGCCTTGGTTGTTTATGTGTTGGTTTTCTTATGTGATCTCTTAATTGGTTTTGGCGAGATCATAGGAGCATGAGGGTGGAGGTGCTTTAATCTCCAAGAAGCCCTGATTGTTTTTTTTTTGAGTCCCACATTCGTGCTTGGATTATGGCACAGGGGTGATTGGCTGAAAGTTAAGCTCAATCTATGGTCGTGTGGTACGTGGAAGTCCCTGACTTGGTTGGCTTTTTCATATGTTAATAAGAGATATTTTCCTCTTGTATTTCATGATTACTTGTACTTGTTATTATGTGGATTTGTTGGTTGTTCTATCATGGTTATTATGCTGGTTATATGTTGGTTATAAGCATGGGTCCATAACAGGTTCTAGCTACGACTCTTGATATGTTTGATTTGTTGATGAATGGTTAATGAATGCATGAGCTAAAAAATGTGATTGTAGATATTATTAGAGGACATTAGGCCTCTTGATGATTCTCAGATAAGTATCATACCCCTATGTTCAGATATGAATTCATGACTTGTAGATTACATGTTCTCAAGATGTTTGACGAAATGATCGTCATGTTAGGCCTAGATAGTCCAAGTATTTAATCAAGTTTTGTATCAATGACTTTGTCTTGATGTTAATTATCATTCTAGAAATCTTCACTAAGTTTTGGGCAGTGGTCTAGAGGTTGACCTGGAATTTAGTCTCAGAATCTGGGACTGCACCCTCTGTATTGTGGAATTTAAGTCACAATCGCTACGGCTTATGCATGTGGTTGGAGGCACTAAGCTGCATGGAGGCCTTGTCATGCATGCAATTGGGAGTCCAGGTCACTAAAAAAATATTCCAACTCATTGTTTGGGCACTAGGAGTTGTTGTTTAGCTCTTGGGTGTCCTGTAGCTCCTGAGAAGGGTCAGTAAAGTTTTAGATGGTTGAATCCACTTCCTTAATTGCACCGAGGAGGATGAGTCATGTCATAGTAGCCCTCGTCTCATGTTTACCCCAACAAGTCGGTGAAAGTGGTTAAATGTAGGAGGAACGCGTTACAATTTCTGCTTGTTAAATGGGTGTGTGCATTGAAAGATCTAGGCTTTAGAGAAAACAAGGGATCCAACTTGTAGGATCTTACTATACTTAAAGGAAGTAAAGTTAGTTCCATGTACATCTCCGACATTAACATGAATAATGTTAGATGTATCACCACAACAACTAGAATATTCTCTAGGATCATCAACAACACAATCACCACTTAGCTTCCTACATCTTTGAGCTTGCATGTTTCTATGATTTGTTTTAAGTGTGCATTTAATGTACAATAACACTACAAATTGAAACTCTTAAATACATTAACCTTCAAATTAATAGTATGGAGAAGATCCTATAGAAATCTATTTTTTATAAAAGAGTTGAGAGACCTAAATGGAAGTGTTTACTTTATTTTTCTTGTTATTTGTCCATTTCACTTTATTAATGTTGCAAATGTAACACTTTGAATTTATCAATTCATTGGGTGCCCTGAAAAGCTCGTTACACAATATGATTAAATCGAAACCCAAGATGAAAAGTTCCACCTTCAAAAAATAGTTAGGTAACTCTCCATTAATGGTCATTTTAAGAATAGGCCAGTTGCCACTTAAACCATTGATAAGCGAGACTTAAATATTGTTTAGTGACATCTCATATCCTATTATAAAGTATTTTCTTCCATAAAAAATATTTACAATCATGCCCATCACCTTTGTTAGTTTCAAAGTAATAAAAATTTTGTATTTGGAAACTCAACTTTGTAATCATCTCCTCTTATATTCTCTTAACAAGATGCCCTTCTCTTGTGTGAGCAAGGACTTTGGTCCCCCAAGGTTTAGAGTTCAAATCCTCCCTGGGTGAACAATGTAAACATATGTGAAAATCTAAATTTCCTACTAGCCTACAAAAAAAACAAGACACCCTTCTCAAATATCACTCTTATTCAATCTCTATATTTTCTTGGAGGTTACATTGCTAGTTAATTTGTTTTTCTTAGTATTCACGTGACTCTGTTATTTCTAATTTCCTATTTTCCACTATTGATTCAATACATTCATATATTTTCCAATACGTTTCCATATATTTATGGATGCATGATTGTTACATTTTTTTTTAATTTAATGTTGTTAATATAACAAACTCCCACCAATCTATTGAAATATTTTTTATTCTTTGTTTTTATTCTTTTGCAGGTTTCCAAAGAAAATACATGGAAAGTAACATAATAACCCTTAGTAGGACTATAATTGGTCATTCAACAAATTTATTGCTTCTTGTATCAATGAAAGAATGAAATGGCTACGAATTTTACCTCGTTGGGTTCCAATGCATTTGGATATACAATATTCAAACTATACAATCTAGTATTTGAATTTTTTTTTTTATTTCTTCCAAGAATTAGCTTTGTTCTTCCTTCGAAAAACTACGAACGAGGATAAATTATCATCCTATTTTTTCTGCATGTTTTTATTTTCTTCATCTTTAAATCCTTTCAACAATCAATTATGATAGACATTTTATATTATTAATTCACTAGAAGTTTTTAGTGGATCCTTCTTTGTTATAGCCTCACTATAATTATTAGGTGAGCAACCATTAAGATACCAAAGTTATTCAACAACTTTTTTTTTGGCTTTATATTATTTAGGATGAAAAATCAAGCTACATGACTCAACATTTTAAATTGGATGTGCATTCATGTTTTCCCATCTTCTTGGGATATCTTTGAGTCCGTGGGTTAAGGATTTACATAATTATTCATATTCATCTAAAAGGATTATTATTTCCTACTTATAGGCCAAATAGTATACAAAAATTTGAAGGAAACACCTAGTTCACTCGACAATAGAGTTGTTGTTAGGATAGGTGAAAGAAAACAAAAAAATGGCGATGGAGACTGTTGAGAAACCAAGTGTAGATAGTTTAATGCTTGATTCCTCTTCTTGATAATTACTTGTGAATATTATATGTCTTCTTATTACTTCTTATGTATTATTCATCAATAAATTATAAAAATGTTCAAAACATAAAGATCACAATGAGATAAAAGACACCAGAAATTAGGTTAGAGGCCAGGGAGAAACCCATAAGGGGAAAACCCAACGATCCTTCTCTTATAGAATCAAATCAAAATTAGAGATATCCAAGACCAAGACCAAAACCAAAATTCCACAAAGACACTGAGTAAAGCCCTCCTCCAAGTCTCCTCCAATAATCAAAGTCAACACTAGTCAAACTTCCTCAAAATCTAGTCAAACTCAAATTTTTGGCTCGGTAGTAGAGGCTAAATTTTGGCCTGCAATTACCTTAGAAATTCGGACCTGCTCCACAAATAAAATTCTCACACATGCAAGCTACAATAGGGTATACAATTCATTTTTCCTCTTGTGATTTGACTTCCTTCTCTCTCCTTTGACTTTAACCTTCTTCTTCTTTGTTTTGGTACAGAAGACACTTGATGATGTGATGGATGAATGAACTTTCCAAGAGGTCAAATTATCTCTCATATATAACTGTCTAGGAGGGTCAAATTGGTGTCACTAGGTTAACTTGTCCAAGGAGGGCCAACTTGGTCATCTTGTGGGATGATGACTGAAAAATAAAATTTAGATTCCTTTTCTTACAAATGTCCACATATAACGATATGATCAATGGTTCATTCTTTACTACATTGATGTAAAGATTCAAATCTGCAGTACTTTTGACAAAACCAAGCCTTATTAAATAGGCATCTATATGAGCATACCATGCTTTAGTGGTTTGTTTTAAGCCATATAGAGATTTCTTTAATCTACAGACATGGGATTCCTTCCCATGGACTTCAAATCCTTGTAGTTGTTCAACATAAACTTCTTCATCAATTGTGCCATTGAGAGAAGTGGTCTTCACGTTCATTTGATGTATATTCCATCCCATAGAAGCCATAATAGAGATAATAGTTCTAATTATTGTGTATCATTTGGTTGTAGGAGAAAAAGTTTCATTGAGCTGAAAGGCTCATTCTGCAATCGAGTATGAAGAGGATGTGTAATTCCATTTGTGCTCAACTTGGATTTGACATGTGTCCCTTAAAGAAAACACTTTAAATGAAAAAATATTTCCAGATATATTAAAAACATAAATGATTGTACATATTTGGTTAGTTTTAATTAAAAAAATTAATAATCATATTCTCATGTGCTCACTTGGTTTGTTGATATTTCACTTTCACTCTTCTAGTAATAAATAAAATATTTCAAAGTCTATGTTAAATAATATAATTTAATATAATTTTACAGAGATAA
>APFE030058763.1:0-13117 GCA_000404065.3 Pinus taeda
TTGTGTATAAATATAAGAGGACTTTTCCTCATTTGCACTCACTCATCTCATCACATCTCTCTCTCTCTCTCTACTGCACAGAAATGAGTCTCTTCTCTACTGCGCAGAAATGGGTCTCTCTCTCACACATTTGAAGCTGGAAACTGTTGCAACTGAAGCTGCAACTGCAGAAGTAAAGATTGACCTGCATGGCCTAAAAGATCTCCTCTTTGGAACGGCGCCATAGGTTCATCTGAACCTCCTCTGAAAGCCGCAACTTTTGGTGGTGGAATGAAGTCAATCCGATGAACGGTTTGCAAGATATCGACTGCCCTAGTTTGAAGCCGGAAACTGCTGAAACTAAAGCTGCAACTGCTGAAGTAAAGATTGACCTGTGTGGCCTAGAAGATCTCCTCATCTGAACTGCGCTGTAGGTTCATCTGAACCTCCTCTGGAAGCCGCAACTTTTGGTGGTGGAATGAAGTCAATCCGACGCTTGGTTTGTGAGATATCGTCTGCCCTAGTTTGATAATGAAGCTGCTAATTTTGATACTACTGATCTAGGGTTTGCTACTGCTGATATGAATCAGATTTATTGTACTATTTCTCTCTGCTGAATTATTGAAGATAAAAGAAGATTTGATCAAAGGGTTTCCCCACACATTGTGGGGTTTGTCCCTGGCTAGCCGCCACATCTTGTGTCTCTTGTCTTGGCTTGTTTTCTGTCGATCGTTTAATGTTCTATCTGCACTTTACTTTATATATATGTGGTTGTTAATCTGTGGAATATAATAAGAAAAAGAAGTAATATGTTATAAGCATAGAACATACCATAACTTAACAAGAAGCCCACCTTCAAACATACAATCATAATGGCTGAATGAGGGGCAACATGACTAGCTCAAGTGGCGGAGATAGTGACACAGCAAAATATCTGATGGCTGCAATGGATTGTTGGTTGCCGGCTAAGGACCATCTTGGAGAACATTTTCTCTTATGGATACTACCCACGGATGGTGGGTAACAAGTACCAAACTGGCCCTACATTCCAGCCAGCAGCCCAATCTGAAAACGCACCCAGTCCAAATAGCTGGTTTGACTGGATCCAGTTCAGACCAGGCCCGTTTTGAAAGCTATGAGTTAAAGTTCAATACACCCAAGAACCCCAGCTTGTTTTGCATACAACTATCTTACCACTTACCAGAAACACTACAACAAGGTACAGACAGTAAGCAGAAATGTGAATGGAACACCATTTCTTGCGTGTTTCTCTGCATATGGCTGCAGTTTAAAAAGAGATGAAATAAAAAATAAAAGACATAATTTTCTTAAACACCTAAAATTTGTTATGCTAATGTAATTTGATTTATAACATTGATACATGGCATAAGGAGGATTTCTTTAGCCTTGAATGGATTCACTAAAATATTTCTTGCAATGGGCAGGGGGTGCATCTTTCTTGTACTCCAAAACCCTTCATTTCATTTCACGTTTTTGGCAACACAGGATCGAGATACTTGGCCAGACAATAAGTCCAAAAGATTAGAATAATCGAAATGATTTTATATGAAGGTTACGGTAATATTCATACCCAAAATATTTCTTGCGTGCTTTGGAAGCTTTCTCCATATATTCCTGGCTTAGCTTCTCCCAGATGCTTTCTCAAGAATCTCTAGAAAGTCAACCAGTCATCAAATCAAAATGATGCTGTGAAAAGTGAGCAATGTAATTTACATACAAACCACTATAAATTAGATGGAATGTACAAACTTTTCTTCACAATAAAGGTGGAAAGTAACAATTGCGTTTAAAACATCGACTCTCCAGAAAGGTTCATTGCTATATCTTTAGCTCTTTGATGTCATAATTTTCTTAGTCCCCAGTTTCGCTTATCTTCACCAATAATCTCCACATGAACATACACCATCCACAAAATGATGGAAGCGATTGGAATCTCTAACAACAATTTCTGTCCTAACAATAATCGAAATGAACTTTATGGTGGTGTGGCAATCACCACACACCCGGAGATTCTTGTAAACTCTGATAACCGCCCTTGCAGGTGCCTTTAATAGGCTAAATGCAACAGCTAGCTTTTCACTGTGATATAAAAGACTCTCTTCCTTGTTCTCTTCTTCCACATCGTGCAATGCAAAGTTCATGTCAGGCACATACCCAGCTGCCTTCATCTTCCCAGCCAATTCCTCTATTAATGCATAAATTTCCTCTGTTTGTGGGTGTGATCTATCTTCTGATAGGAAGGTGTGTACCTTGTTTCCTAATTCGACCCAGCTGCATCCAGGCTCCTTCTTTACTCCCTTGTACTTCATCTGATTTCTCACCTTCGTTACTTCATCCCACCTGCCAACTGAAGCATAAATATTTGAAAGCAGTATATACGGTCCGGCACGTTGCGGTTCCAGTTTGAAAAGTTGTTCCGCTGCGTATTCTCCGAGCTTCACATTCTTATAAACTCGACAGGCACTGAGTAATGAACCCCAAATAACAGCATCCGGTTCAAATGGCATGTCGTTGATCAACTTCTCTGCTTCATTCAGACGGCCGGCACGGCTATAAAGATCAACCATGCATGCATAGTGATCTTCTCTTGGAGCAATGCAGAGGTCTTGAATCATGTAATTGAAATACGAGCAACCTTCAGCCACCAGGCCTCGATGGCAACATGCAGTTAAAACACCAATAAAAGTTACATGATTAGGCTTCTGCCCTGCCTGAATCATCTGTTCAAAGAGTTTGAGAGCCTCGCGGGCTGGCCCATTCTGCGCATATCCTGAAATAATAGTATTCCATGACACCACATTGCGCTCATCCATGTTATCGAACACCATTTTTGCATCCTCGCTGTTTCCACATTTGCCATACATGTGGACAAGGGCACTTGCCACAAACACATTTGACTCAGTTCCAGCCCTGATAATGTATCCATGGACTTGCTTACCATGTTCCAAAGCTGTAAGATTGGCAGAAGCACTAAGTACGATAGGAAAAAGAACAGTATCCGGCTCTATCCCTGCCTTACGCATTTGCGAAAACAATTTCAGAGCCTCCTCGGCATGTCCACTCTGAACATACCCTGCCACCATCGCAGTCCATGATACGATATCTCGTTCAGGGTTTTCGTCGAACAGTTGCCACGCACTCTCCATGCTCTCGCATTTGCAATACATATCAATCATGGCATTCAAAAGAATAGCATTGGATTCAAACCCAGTCCTAACAACATAGCCATGTACCTGCTTCCCTCGTTCAAGAGCACATAGTTGCCCACACATACTGATCACACTGGTGAACGAACGCTGATTTGGCTTCATGCCCTCGCGCTGCATCTCTCCAAACAATCTGATTGCCTCTTCGCCTCGATCATTCTGGCTATATCCCGCAATCATTGCATTCCAGGAAACCACGTCTCGTTCAGGCATTTTCTCAAACAATTCGTGTGCAACCTGCAACTTACCGCTGCTGGCATACGCGCCGATCATAATATTCCAAGAAAAGGTATTTCGCTCAGACATTTTATCAAACACTTCGCGTGCATCCTCCACTTTCCCACTCTTCGTATACAAAGTCATTAGACGGTTCCACAGATATGTTCCAGGTTCATATCCCACCCTGATCATATGGGCAAGGACTCGTTTTCCCTCCGCCGATGCCTTCAACTGGATGCATAACTCTAAAATACGATCGTAGCTTTTAAAATCTCTGATAATTGGATACCTGTCTATGAAACGCAGAATGCCTGTAACTCCATTAAATGGCTCCTCGAGCAAAATGTCTAATGCATCCCTCAAATCTATCTTGCTGGACAAATTCAGAGCATTCCCATTGATGAAAGGATATGCTATCTTCTCTTGTGTGTCTGAAATAACGGCAACAGCAAGGGTAGAGAATGGTGTACGAGTGGAATCCATGTTCAAATAGCGAAAATCCATAACTCTCATAATGCGAGATGGGATTATGGTTCTCATGGATGGTAATACCATCCTGAGAACGATGCGAGATGGGATTATGGTTCTCATGGATGGTAATACCATCCTGAGAACGGTGGTGTAGGGTTTCAAGTATATCAGAATCTTCATGGCTGTCCATCATCATGACCGGCGTGCATGTTCATTGAATGAAATCTGTAGAACTTTTGGGTAGATTGTATAGTTGTAGGCTAAACACTCTTTTTTTTAAGTCATAGAATTTCTTTTTAATAAAATTATAGAAATTTTGATAAGATTTTGATAATGGTAAGTTTAGGTTATAGTTTTCCAATTTAAAATCTTGCCCATTATTAAAGTTTTTAATGATGTTGAATCTATTTGCACTATCTAAAATTTCAAAATTTTAGGTATCTACAAATATTTAATAATGTTCAATCCATTAATACGACTCTGTAAAAAAAAATATTTTTCCAAATTCCAACTACTTTTAACCCTCCCCAACTTCCTTCCATTAAAACATATTAAAAAACATATTAAACACAACTGCGGATGCAAAATTAAAAAAAAATAAAATTAATTCCGAACACATCAGGGAATTCCTCGGCCTCGAATCTTCGTTTTACAAACTGGGTTTTTCTTTAAACGTGTCACTATGATTCCTGAAGGGTTGAGACATGGTGTAAGCAAACCAAAATGTTTAGACTTCATGAGTTTTGTAATCCTCTAGAGGTAGGCTAACCCAAGCACACTTTGAGACAATTATATTAAAAGAAGAATAAATGTTTTATGAATTTGAATTTTTCCAAGGATATTATCAATCGAATTTTACTATGCAATTATTTGTAGTCCCCATCTTTTGGGCTATACAGATTATATAATGTAGTTGTCTATAATGAGATTTTTTGAAAGCTTTTCCGGCCGGTTTTTCTGGTCAAAATCCAGCAGCAATTTATTGGAATCGCAAGTTTGATAGCTAGTTTCTGCACAATCAAAGCGTTCTAGGGGTTTTTCAGAGTGCTGAATCCAAATATGCAGTTAAAAAACTATTTTAACTGCTAAAAATCAAGATTTAACCTCAATTTCTTCCGCCGGATTCCGTCACCGGAATCTCCAAAAAGTCGCATTATAGACAACTCCTTATATAATTGATTTGTATTAGTTGTGGGTTGAATTTTTTTTTTTTAAATAAAGTTTTATTGAATTATATAAAAGAAATTAAGATTTTTATGATTTTAAATTAGAGTTTAAGGTTTGAGATTTTGTTTGTTTTTTTTCAAGGTATTGATTTATATTATTTTATTTTAAATTCAGGGTGCACTAGGTTTGATCAACATGTTTTGAGAATAAAGTAATGCTAGTATTATTTTATTAATAATAAATGTTTAAGTTTAATAAACTTCAATTGTTTTTTAAATTTTGTGACATTTGGGTTTTTGGAACATTTAGATCGTGGGGCTTTGTGACATTTGGGTTTTTTCTAGCAAGTACATAGACAGGTGATATTGCTTCTTGGCAAGCACGTAAGGACCATAACATCCTCATTTTGGTTAGGTGAAAGCTTCTTTAGTATTGAGTGCTTTTGCTTTACCTTTAACAATTGTTCTTGTCCCAACAAATCCAGTCCTAGGTCCAGATAAGAGTGTAGCGGAGAAAGAAGGAGTGCAGCAAAGAACGAAGGATGAATTGACCCTGTGAACGTGTTTTAGAAAAGAAGAATTAGTTAGTAAATGTTTCTAACTTATATTTTTTATTGATGAACTGATGCAAATTCGAATGACAAGATCTCTCCGATAATATTTTGGTAAGAAATTGCAAAGCGATTCATTTCCTTGACCTTTCACATTTCTTGATTGCAATAAGTTAGAGAAAACCAAAATTATGGCCAAACCCAGTTGTTGATTAGATTCCTTCTAAAAATATAACAAAAATCAATTGTCAATTAATTTCATGCGACGATATAAGAGAAATCAATTCTTGAATTCATATTGATAGCAAAGTGCAATGAAGAGCAACCTAATTTTTGAAATCAAGCTCTAAAATTTTCAAATTTTAAATAAAAGAGCCCAATTGTTAAATTCAAGCTTTAGATTTATTTGATTTGAAATCACAAAACCCAATTGTTGAATTGCAGATATGATCATCCAAGGAGTACCCATGTTGCTCACATCTAACATGAAATTTATGGAATAGGTGATCATGTCGCAACCTACGTAAAAAAAAATCGTGGCATGCAACATTAACTCAATTGCGGTGACTCATGGAGCACCAAAGACTGACACTTCTAGTGGCGAAAGATTGGAACTTGTGAAGCTTGTGGTGGCTTCTTTCAATATCTCGGACACATGGAATGCATGTAAGCTTTGGGTGACAAGTATTTTTTTTTTTTTTTTTTACTTTTTTTATTATTTATTAAATTTAAATTTTAAATTTCAACTATTATTATATGTGTTGGCATAAATTAAAAACAAACCAACATAAGTTTGCATGCACGGGTCGTGCATGCAACCCAAGTGTGCACCCCATGTAGCCATGTCAACCATATTGATTAATGTCGGTGAGTCTTTCCATATAAGGTTTGTTGGTTGAGTTTGGCTTCCTCTTGTTTGGCCCAAGAGAGATAGCTATAGAGTTTGGAGGTGTAGGAATTTTTCCAATTTATCTATCTAATTCCGTGAAGGGATGGTGGATAGAAAACTTACTCATGAATCTCACTTCATTGTCTTGCCCTTACAGCTACTCGATTTGTTGATGATAGAATCTAAATCCTTCTTAATTTGTGTTAGTAGAAAAATTATAAGATTTGTTTTTGAACCTTATTTGCAAATGGAAATGGAGATTAGCGATCCCTATTCTGAGAACTATCAAGCGGGCGAGTTCAACAATCAAGCCTAGATTTAGGTCAGTATAAGATGTTAGAGATTTTATATGTAAACTTTGTAGTTTTCATTGCCTAACCAAATTCTACTAATTGTAATAACATCAAATAAAATAAAATGGCCATGAAAACTTTGTCCTTAAAGAGTGACACAACCATTAAATTTCACCAAAAAGAATGGAACAACTTGCTTGTCACAAAGTTTGAAATACCAAGATGTGATAAAACCTTAACAAGGATGTTGGAGAAAAAAGGAACCCACTGAATATTTATGTTTATGGCCCTCATTGTCATTGCCATGCATAATGGCACATTCTTGCTCGTCTTGTTACTAATGTTGTCTCTTAGATTGGGTCTTCCACTAGATTCACAAAGTCATAATCTCTACATCTTGACCTAGAATGTTGCTTTGTGGCAAACAGATAAAACCCCCGCCTTTCCCTTCATGTTTGCCTCTACTTATAAGTCACTATATTTAGCTTATGGTGCTTCAATAGGGACTACGTAAAGAACTGGATCATGGTTCAGAACATTTGTTAGTTGTTCTTTCAATTACTAACGTTGACTATATGGGTGCCTCCACTACTATTTCAACCACTGTAGAATCAACCATATCTACTCAGGATGTCATTGGTGATTCGAGTGGCTATGTGGTCTATTTCTATCGATGATACTAGATATGGATGAGCTATGTCAACAACAAGTATATATATATATATATATATATATATTCATATATTCAAAATTGCAAGCAGAAAGATCATAAATTAGACCATGGAGGTTATATCTCACTCTAACTAAACCTAGAGGTTCTTTACCACAAGCATCACTCATTGGTACACAGTCTCCATGTCTAAAGCCAATGACTGAATGTCTATAGATAATAATAAGAATGTGTTACACTTTATGACATGAGCATCAAAATTTAGGGCCTGGATATAGATATATTATGTGTGCTTCACCTATTTGATATCGAATGATGAGATGGTTCACAGGAAGGGAAAACAATCCAAAGAAGCAGCTTCCACCATGAATTTGAATTCAAAATGATTGACTACAATAAATTTTACAGACATCGCATTCCAACACAAATATAAGCCATGATAGGTCTTACAATTATTTCTTCCAGACGTACAAAAATGTGCACCCATATCTCACAGTGTCCCAAGTTCCCTAATAAAGCTTTGCAAGTTATAACATCAATGGGCAAGGATTTGTTGCTTTGAAACTTCCCTTGTTTAAATTATAATTTTGATTAATATTTAATATTTTGAGAATAGCTTAAATGTTTTATGTTTATTTTTAATTTTTTAAATAGATTTTGATGCTTGAGAGTGCCTAATTCGAATATTTTCATTTTTTTAGAATATTAAAATAATTAAATATTCAAAAAATATGATTTAAATAATATAAAATTATTGTTTTCCTAACAATTTCATTGTTGAATTCTGGTGATTATTGTTAGAAAATAAAAAATACAAATATTTAAGCTGGTTTATTATTTGCAACTTCATCAATTTAAAATTGTTCTAGAAAATTTCATGTTAAATAACCCATATCCCTTCATGTTATTCTAAGTAGTAAAGAAAAACAAATTCATAAAACATTTATACTCCAACATTATATTATAACTTGCTCGATGATGATTTAAATCCTTTAATGACTTTGTTTTTGAAGGACAAACATTCATTAAAAGCTAGTTCTTTAATCTCACACTCTTATGATTTTATAAGATCAAGAATTTATTCATTTGATAGATCATCAATGCAAACTTTATTAGATGGTTACGTTTATTAGTATGAGATCAAGACCTTATTGGTCTGATATAATCATCAACATAAGATAAGTACCTTATTCATGGGATGGATTGGTCAAGCCAAGATCAAGAAATTGTTGAGGTTGGATTGATCAATAAAAGATTAAGTCCTTATTTGTTAAGTTGATTAATTAGTGCAAGATCAAAACTTTATTGACTAGGTGGTTGGTTAGATTAATCAATATATGGTTAAGGTTTTATTATTCAACTGATAGAATAAAGTAAGATCTTGACCTTGTTTGTTGGTTTGATTGACTAACGTAATATTTCAAACTTCTTAGTTAACTAGATTTGTTGTAAAGATTTCAACATTATTTGCTAAATAGATGGACCAACTCAAGATTAAAGCCCCCTTATTGACTTATTTGATTAACTAATGAAAAACCAACATTAAATTAAAATGGTTAATCATGATCCTATTGTCAGGTTTAACTTTACCCTCACTCTAGTGTGACTTTTCCCTTCTAAGTTACTCAAGGTTTACCTAACAAAACCTAATCTCAAATAATACATTTGAATCCAAACCAAATAATGTCAATATGTAATCAAGGTTGACCTTAATTACTTATGAAAATTACTCTAGAGATTCAAAAGTAAAGGACTAATGTAAGTTTCAAGTAATATATTTTAAAGATAACTTCTAGTTTATTAGAGTATGCATGGAATTGAACCTTTAATTTTGTGTTACTATTCAATTAATAACGTCGAGAACATTGAAACAACACAACTTGGATCAAGTTAAAACAAGGTAACATGCTTTTCATGTAATGAAAATATTTTATAAATAAAATGGCACAATGAAGTACAGAAAGTTTATTATAATTGAGCAATGATATGCTAAGAATTTATAGAATGTTAAATGACATTGTTTCCATTTCTTTGGGGCATGTCATAAAATCCCATTAACTTGGCATTAAACATTCTAGATCTTCTTGATGAAGCACGCTACATCATACACTTTTTTATCTGTTGATGCAGAAATGTGTATCTCTATTGGAACTACATGAGGAATGCCCAAGGGAATCATAGGTGAAATCTAAAGCAAACTTTAATGGGCTATGTTTAGTACACTTGTGTATATTAAGCTCTATTATAAGTATGCCGGATTATTTTCAAAATATCATCATATGTGTGAGTTGTTGATGATTATACATGCAAAATATGTGAATGATTGCCTTGTTCACTATTTCTATCTACCCATTTTATCTATGGATAGAATAATTTGAGCATGTGTAGCCCTATGTCTAGGTTCCAAAGGGTTTACAAAAAGTAAGAGATAAATTTGAAACCTATATCAAAGGTAACCGATGTGAGAAACTCAAAATTGACCCAAACATATTAAAAAAGAAAATAAAAAAAAATGGTGTTTTGCATTCAATGAATATTTTTACAAAGTGCTAGCATTGTAATCTTCAAAAGCTAATTGATTATCACAAAAACTATATCATAGTTGTATTATATTGTTTGCAACACTATGAAAAAACTCATGGAATAAATTCCCATGGTTGCAAAAGAATGAATAGACTTGTGTGGAGACCCTACTTCTCATTAGTCAATTTTGCAATGGCACAACACAATATTTCTCTATGTTGGCATAGTGTCAAAGCCAATATAATCATTTTGACAAGTTTGTTAAGGTCTTGTGGATGCTTAAATGCCTTTGTTAACTTAGAGTATTGTGGCATATAGATAAGCTTGCATGCTTGGTTTCTTCTAGGATACATAAATTTCCGAGAACCAAGTTGAACATCGGTAGTTAGCTTAGAGGATACTTGAACATATTTGTGCAAGCACTAGATTAGTATCATACCAATGAGACCATTCTTGTGTATGAAGTCAAGGTGTCTAAAACACATTGAAAAGAGTGTTTTTTTAATGGTCAACTTAAGAAATATATTTCACTAATGATGGCTTTGTACTTGTTTTGGATGAACAAATATAACTATTGTAGATAAGCCATCCATGTCAACTACTGCAAGCTCTATACTTTGTTTTTTATTTGCAAAGATTATAAAGGCTTATGATCCATGTGTGTAATTGTCTCCTCACCTAATATGTAATGTCACCATTGTTGTTTTTCTTAGTGTAATTAAGGTTAGCACAATATTTCCGAAATTTTGATAATTACTTTTGATGTAGATCTTCTTTTAACTTATTCCAATATATCATTTAGCAATTATACTTCAGAAATTCAACCATAGAGAACAATAGAATAGTAGAGATCACAATACATAAAAGAATACAATATTTACCCTACGCAAACCCACCAAGGGGAAAAACCCAACAACCTTTTTCAACAGAGAATCTTTTCTTGTTTAATGAGAAACACGGTTAGACCTATGGTCAAACCTAGTTTTCTCCTCCAAAGTCAAGTCACCCAATCTGGTCCCACAATTCGTTGTACTTGTCTGACCAAGAATTTCCACTCTCCTGCAATTTCCAGTTGCCCCAGAAATTTTGGCCATGCAACACTTGCCCTAGTTACCCAGGAAATTTCACCCCCCAATAGTTTCCCTAGAAAAACATGAACCACAAAGAGAGTAGCCAATCCACACGTGTGAGCTGCAAGAGAGAGAAGAGAGAGAATTATTCCTTCCATTCATCCTATTCGTCCTTCTTGTCCTTTGCTTGCTTGCCTAGAAATTGTCTTATGTGATAGAATGTGAATGCCCAAATGGAGGAGGTCAAGATGCCTTTATATAGTAGTTTGACTTGGCTGAATGGATGTCGACTTGTCACTTTGGGAGCCAAAATTTGCATTTCAAATTTTCATCTTTAAAAAGTCGCAATGGGACTTTTACTCAAAATAAATTTTCATTTGACTCTAACATTTATAAATATGATTTACAATGATAAATGAAAATACATCAAGTGACCAAATATAGATTATGAAGATCGAAAATAGTTACAAATTCAATACTCCCTCTTAACTAGGGAGGTATTCATAATCATTGTAACCATTGTTCTAAAATTGAACAAATTTATCTAAAGAAAAAAGTTATCCATCATCACCAACATAGTCATCTATTGTCAACATATGCTAGTGGCCATATATGGGGTGGTACCAAGCCCATGGAAATTTCATCAACATATAAAGACTCACTCCTCTATAGTGATCAATCCTAAAATCCCATGGCCTCTTCCTAGGCCAAAATGTTGAGACCCTCAACTAGCAAGCACTCACTCACCCTTCCTAGTGAGCACTTTGGGCCAAGGCCTCACTCCACCCCTTCCTAGTTGGTGATCGTGTCTAGAAGCTAAAAGTACCTCACTCCACCCTACCTAGTGTGTAATTAAGGTCTAAGAACTCACTCTACACTTTTGGTGTGTGATCAAGGTCCAAATGTTGAGGGACCTTACTCCACCATTCCTGGTGTGTGATTGGGGTCTAGGACCTCACTCCACCATTCCTGGTGTGCGATCAGGGTCCTCCACCAAGAGACACTCACTCAACCCTGCCTATTGAGCACTTTGGGTCTCTTGGACCCATTCTCCCTTTTAGGAGAATGTCCATCCATGTTGCAGACATATCAACACTACCTCTCAATGAAAGGGGTAATCTCCACAAGCCCCAACTTGTCTCTAAAGTTGATCCAGGTGGATCTCTAAAAAGTACTAGTGGCATGAAGGCTCAAAAATCAAAGTGCTCGTCATCCTAATTCCAACGGTGTGAACAACACTCAAATTCGAGTTCATATGAAGAAGTTAGAGCAAGTCAAAGTTCAGGTTTGACTTGGACAAGTGGTAAGAGAAGATGACGTGGCAGAAACTCTCAGCAAATGGGGAAGCGCCAAGTGGCAGGCTGCCGTTGGCCATGCATATCATAGATTGCAAGGAGGGAAGCATTGAGGAATCAGCCCTCAATAGAGTCAGGTTGCGGATGCGATATATCATAATCACAGTTCACAAAGGGGAGCAGTCGTATGGAGTATCGCCTTGGTTCCTACTAATTGTGATTTTCAATGAGGCTTCTGGACCCGATATATTATGTTTGTTGTAAAGGCTTAGGTCTGTCGCTGATTTAAAAGCACGAATTCTTTGTGATAAATCCATCGAGTTAAGGTAATGTGCGGTTAAATAAGTTAAGGGGTTTCACTATATTAGATAGGGATGTTACTGCATATTGTTCAAGGCCTGAAATCCTCTATGTGGAAACTACCTGCATGCTAACACTTGCCATTTTATTAAGAACTGCCCGCGATTGAGGAGTAACCACCAACATATATATTGGACTTTTAGCACAGAAAAAAAGCAGAGAGACTGGCACAATAGTTTATAAACCATTGCATACAACAGTAACCCAACCGGTCAGTAGGTCGGGACCTCGACTTGAGCAACAGGGAGGTTCGGAGAGGGTGCAAAAGATGATTCTGCATGATTTTCCACTAGGATTTTAGTGTTACTATTTGTTTCTAAAGTTGGGCTCTCCATTCTTCATCCATCTTCCATCTTGGAGGCATAAGGATTGTAAATGAATGTTGCTTGTACTTTTATCTATTT